>CM067359.1:101619832-101692332 GCA_034401795.1 Chaetoderma sp. LZ-2023a | reverse complement strand
ATGCCACGAATACATATGCCTTGAAAGTTATTATTTTGCCTCAATGCTATGCCAAGAGATTCCATAACAATAACAAATAATAATGGCGATAGGGAACACCCCTGTCTAACACCATGTTCTAAGACAATTTCTCTGGATAATTGATTGTTCACTAAATAGCTACTCTTGATATCCGTATCTAAAATCTTAACCCATTTAATAAAGTTTGAGCCTAACCCAAACGATTGCAAAGAATTAAAAAGAAAATCCCATTCCACACTGTCAAATGCCTTTTCGTTGTCCAAGGCAATCACAGCTGAAGGGATGCTATCCTTCTCAACCAATTATATAAGGTCTCTTATTAACACGGTATTGGTTAAAATTGTCCTCCTAGGTACAGCACATGTCTGCTCTGTTCCAATGATTTCTCCTAAAATACTACCTAGTTTCAATGTTAGTGCTCTGGATATTATTTTGTAGTTTACACATAGTAGAGAAATTGGTCTGTAATTCTGAATTAGACGTCTGTCATTTCGTTTATATATTAGCCTTACGTATGCCCTAGACATAGTTTGTGGTAAATGGCCTTTCTAAAAATTTCAGTGGCTAATTTTTCCATTATTGGACCTACAAGGTGCCAAAACGTTTGGTAAAATTCAACTGGAAGGCCATCACACCCCGGGGATTTTTCTAGTTTCATACCTTTAAGGGATTTAGTTAAATCTTCTAGTGTTAAGGGTTGATCACAAAATAAATTCACTGCCTGTGTCTGACACCTTTTTGTCTATATTTGCTAACAAATCCATTTTTGCATCTTCATCAATTCCCTCTGACTTGTACAATGACTCATAGTAATTGCATACAATAGTACTAATTTCATTGTTGGTAAAGACGGTTGAACCATCCGGCATGTTTAATGAGCACGTCACCTTATCTATTGCCCGTGCGTTTTCTAACGTGCAAAAATATCGGGTTGGCTTTTCCCCTTCTGTGTGCATCTGGGCTCTTGCTCTAATTTTTTCACCTTCAAACTCATATTGTTCTATATCTCTTATTTTACTTTTAATTTTAACCAGTAATTCATAATAATTATCTTCAACATTATTTACTTTAGCATTAATTTTCATCAGTGATCGATGAAGTGTTTTCTTGCGTTTGCATATTTCCCGTGCTTTTCTAATAGCATACTTTCGGGAAATATACTTTAAATCTAGGTTTTACATCCTCCCACCATTGCAATGTGCGCTTATATGATGCTTTCCTATTAATCCAATGTTGCCAACAACTCTCTACATTATTCTTATAAAATTCCTCTCCCAACAGTGTTCTGTTTAATTTCCAAAACCCAACCCCTTTTGTTACCCAATCAGCATTGGCAAAGGTTACACAAACAATGTTATGATCTGAGAATGCGACTGGCTTAATAGTAACATCTCTCCAGTGTTTCCTGTATCAAAGCAATGTCAATCTGCTAATTTTTCAGAGTCGCTAGTAAGTGACGTTGCTTTACGTCACTATTTATGCCTCTACAATTGAGTGTGCAAATTAGCATAAAAAGTAATATAATGATGTGTATAACCGCCATTATTAAGCTAACTAGATTTTGGTTTTTTTACCCTCTCTTAGACCATTTACCTATTTAACTCGCAAACGCTGCACTACTCAGCTCAACTTTTTCCAAATGCTTACGTTTTAATATATCTGAATCATGACGCAGATGCCTATATTTAACCCCTTTTGCCGTCACATATGGAACTAACACCTCTCCTGCCTCTGACCTGTACATGACAATTTCATCGGGTGATTTAGAACTCTGTGTTTGAATGGATATATCGGATTAGGCGACTGACATATTATCGTCTTCTATATCACTTTGCTCTATTTCTGATTCAGAACTCTCTCCATCTTTTTATCGCTTTGTTCCACTCAATCGATCCGAGACACCAATTACTTTCTCTATATTATTTAAATCGTCTAGATTGAGTGTACTCAGTGGAAAATCAAAGTTAGTTTCAGTATCTTGCGACCTGAATTTTACTTTCCTAAATTAAAACTCTCTTCCAGAGGGTATTGATCATCATCTTCAACTTGTGTGGAATTAGCCTCTCTGACATCAGACTTGGATTGACTTGTTACTGGAGTAAGACTTAGCCCCTCATCTAGAACCTCTATTTGATCGCCTGCAACTACAGCGATTGGATTCTTAGTTTTTTCACCATGCTTCTCATTAACATGGACTTCAACTACAATCTCAGTAACTACTGGTTCGATGACATTTTCTTTAGCAACGTGCTTCCCAATAACATGGATTTCAGCTACAATCTCAGCAGCTACCGGTTCTATGACATTCTCTTTAGAGACAACTTGCTCTGCACTTTTATCAGCACCCTTTTTGACATATTTGTTCTGCGGGCATCGCCACAAAATGATCAGATGATCCACAGACTAGACATTTGTTTTTGTTAGGGCAATCTGTTGCAAGATGTTCTGTGCTTAAGCAGAATCTACACTCTTTGATTTGCCCCCTGTACCATAATGGCAAGATAAATCTACCATCTATCGTGACCTTACTTGGGAGAGATTGTTCTACCTTTTCGAACCAAATTCTTCTGATGCCATTTTCTAAGGTTCGATCAAATGGATAGGTCTCGTGTTCTACTTTGTGCACTTTGCCATACTTGATCAATTCATTGATAACCCGTTCATCTGGGATCTCTAATGGAACCTTCATCTTGACTAATAGACGATCAGAATCTATTTCCTCCACATTACACACATCACCCTTCACGACAAGGACCTAGTCGAGTAACTTTTCCTTCACACTTTCATTAACTACGGTGACACTCCATACAGATTTGAAAACGTTAATGAGACCTTGAAAGACCCGTGGCCCTGCCCCAACTACATCCTTCAACCCATGATACACCTCAAATGCCTAAACACCCCAAGCCTTTGTCGTGATTTTAAGACTCAGGGTACGCTTATAGGAGGTTGCCATGGTGTATTAATAAAAGAGGAAACCCATACTACTACAATATATAAGGGGTAATACAAATAAATAATACCAAGACGTCAGGGAAAGAGCTAAACACTAAATAAATAGTGCCCCCTTTTGAAACGCTGACACCTACCAACAAATATACGAATAGATAGTACAGACGTATATTTGTTAGTTTGAACCACTTTCTAAGTGGTTCACTAACACCTTACCGATTAAAGTGGTTTCCTAATGCATACTAACATATTACAGTCATATATGTGTTAGTCTGTTCGAGTTGACCGGGAACAGCCAACTGACCATAAAGATTTTTTAAATCAAAGTACTAGGTTTGCGCTTACAAATGACAAAGGAATTAAATCCACTCACTCAAGCGATCTTGCCAAATATAATGCGCTAGCCAACGAACTATAGAAACAGCATACTGGCGTGGGGAGAAAAGTATTGCATTGTAAGAGGAGACCTATTAAATGGCTGAAACCGCCAGCTAAGAGGAGTGCCTTTAGAAAATGGAGACACAAAATGCGCTCCAACCAAGACAAGAATTTACAAATTAAACATAAAGTTTGAAAGGAAATCCTAATACGAAATATATGTATAAAATTTATCTACAAATTCGCGCTAGAAACTAGCAAATTCGGGCAACTACTACTACTACTACTACTACTACTACTACTACTACTACTACTACTACTACTACTACTACTACTACTACTACTACTACTACTACTACTACTACTACTGCTGCTGTTACCCGATACTGCTGCTGCTGCTGTTGCTGCTGCTGCTGCTGCTGCTGCTGCTGCTGCTGCTGCTGCTGCTACTACTACTACTACTACTATTATTACTACTACTACTACTACTACTACTACTACTACTACTACTGCTGCTGCTGCTGCTGCTGCTGCTGCTGCTGCTGCTGCTGCTGCTGTTGTTGCCCGATACTGCTGCTGCTGCTGCTGCTACTACTACTACTACTACTGCTGCTGCGGCTGCTGCTGTTGCCCGATACTGCTGCTGCTGCTGCTGCTGCTGCTGCTGCTACTACTACTACTACTACTACTACTACTACTACTACTACTACTACTACTACTACTACTACTACTACTATTAGGGCCTACTACTACCACTGCTGCTACTACATATATTTATATGGATAAATATTCACTACCGCCTGTTATATTATATGTTAGGCCTACTCATATGCTGTGTCAAACTGCCTGAGTGTGAATAAAGAATCTGAATCTGAATCTGAAACTTCATATAACGCCGGAGTCAATACCAATACGCCAATTTGCGGGGAATCAGAAATTTATCTAGCTTGATATTGGTCCCCTGCGCTGTTGACCAACTAGAGCGCCGATATTAAATTCGATATTGATCCTACGTCGTTGGTCGCCGGCGCAAATTCGATATTTGGGGCGTTACGTCTGTATCTATCAACTCAAATATCTTCAGGGAAATATAACTCCTTCAACTAGACACAGATTAGAGAATAGAGGATTTAATTGAGTTATCTCCCTTATATCACAAACGAGAGACTGTACCGTAGAGATTTTATATAAGATCGCTATGGACTGTACGCGCAGTGAAATCGGCTTGGTTAACTAATCTCATTTCAAATGTTGTATTGCACCGATTGATTATGGTACATAGATAGCTATATCATCCATATCCTGTCACACTCCCTTAACCGTATCACAATTATCTGCTTTCTAATATCGGGTAAATGTTGAAAAGTGACCGCCGCGTGCCATTTTGTCTCCTCAATCGATAGTGTGTGATGTCATGTAAGTGCCAATGTATTACATTCTTTATTGTGTAATACTCATGTTGTTGAATATATTAGAAATAATTTGACTGGAAGTCCCCTCTCCCCTCTCTCTCTCTCTCTCTCTCTCTCTCTCTCTCTCTCCCTCTTCTCCTCCTCTCCAGCTTCTCGCCCACTATCCTTCCAACCCTCACTCTTTCTCTGTCGCCGTCTCTCCCTCTACAGCACCCCCGCCCCACCCCACCCCACCACCACCACCCCACCCCATCAACCGATCCATCCCTGTCAACATATATGATCATATTTGAACTCAATATTTAGAAACTAGTACATTAGTTCGGTGAATGTGTTCCATAAGGTCATGTGACGTCACCTTGGTTAGTATTGCTAAGTACTTGAAGTTATCGTCCTTATTGACTATCCGGCCTCCGGATGGCATGAGACAATCCTTCTACTGATCTAGTACATACATACCTCCTTTATACTCATGATTGAGGAAAGCGTGAATGAAAATGTAGAACATGTTTAGTACAACCCACAGCAATACAGCAATTATGCCCCCCCCCCCTCTCTCTCTCTCTCTCTCACTCCATCAGTCCCTCACACACCCCATCCTCTCCACGTTCTAACGTAAAGGCGGGCTACTATTTTACATGTTTCTATACGTACTCACTTACATAAACTAGATAACCCCGTTTGAATCTAATTGCCACTACGTCAGGCCCACAATTCGACCCTGTAATCTGTAGAACCTATATAGTACGTTCAGGCGTAGGTTAGGCGACTATGTCCCAGTTACAAATATCAACACAGTTCTGTGCAAAATCTTAACAAACTCGTGCTGGATATATCGAAAAAAATGTGACAGAAAGTCGTTGCTGCCTCAGGTAGCAACGGCTTCCAGTCAAATTAATTTCAAATTTATCACCATATTTAATATTTACATCTCAAGTATATACTCTGTATTATTTGGAATACAATGGGTTTTTACCAATAAAATGTCGCTGTCTCGTGACTCCGTGACGTCAATGTCAATCACATATCTCTTGAATGACGAAATAAAATAATAACTTCTCCCTAACGGACGCATTGATCAACTTTTTCTCACGTAGTCATGTCAATATAGCCCGCCGAAACACGCCACAAATATATATAACACATATTAGCCAATAATCCATGCAGGCTCCGTCGTCGGTTATTATTAGATGCCTATACTATTAAGAGTCAACCCTGTCTATATGAGTCACTGCATAGAACCAGCAAGGAGCGGTCCCTTACGATAATAATAATAATAATAATAATAATAATAATAATAATAATAATAATAATAATAATAATAATAATAATAATAATAATAATAATAATAATAATAATAATGATGGGGTGATGGTGGTTGGGGGTGTGTGTTGTTGTTGTTGGTGGAAGTGGTTGTGAAAATGTGGTAATGATAATGATGATGATGATGATGATGATAACGACGACCGACTGGCAGCGGCCAGTTGTTGTTTCTGTTGCTGTTGTTACTGCTGTTGCTGCTGCTGCCGTTGCTGGTAGCAATGGTTGTGTCGACGACGACGACGACAACGACGATGGCACGACGACAGTTAAAACACCTATCTTATTACCCTACCCTTTTTAAAGGGACCAACCATGATAAATTATATGACCATGACCCAGTGCAATTGCCACTCTACACACACGTACACACCCTCTTAACCCCGCCCCCACTCCAACTCTTATAAATTCAGTCACTGGCTCATTGAATGCTAATACACGTACCCCTCCCTCCTTCCCTCTCTCCCCACCAATCTATACACACATTCAGCGGAGATCCGTTATCAATGTATTGACCGTCATTAACCTCGATTAAACAAATGATATATTAGCTTGAACCAGCACTTATAGGCCTATATGATGGCAGCTAGGTAAGTGCGTTATAGAGTTGCGCCACTCGCTGTCAGAAATCAGGTTAATTTATTTAACCATTACAAATTATTTACGATGCAGGCCTAAGGAACATTCTGTTGAATATTTTGAAACTAATTTTGACTGGGAGCTGTTGCTGCCAAATACAGAATTAGTTCAAAATATTCAACATTCCATGAATAGTTGTCTTGAAATTGAGACAATGGTCGTTTAAGGGTGTAATCTGGTCAACCTTGAAATCCCATTTTAATTTTATAGGTGAGTTGTTAAATAAATTGAAACCAATTTGACTGAGCGGTGTTGCTGCCGCAGTCGTACGTACGTCCAAGTTTGTTTCAAAATATCAATATCTCTATTGATATTCGTATTATTATGTAATGGGCCTACAATAATCGGTCAATAGTCTAAATATTTTTGATTGTATCAGAATGAAGTACGTAATAACCTGGTATTATCGAATTCTGATTGTAACAAAAGGCGTACATTCGCAAGGGAATATTTGTATATAAAATTGTTAAAGGTGTACACGTTTAGAGGCTTAAGGGTACCTGAATGCAATGAAATGAGAGTAATCTTAGCATATTATATGTTGATTTCATTCCGTATAAATTAATTTATACAAAATAAGATCATCATTATTATGCTAAAGATTTATTTCGCTTCATTACGTTTAAATCCACAATTTAAGCCTCTAAAAGTATACAATTTTAACAATTTTATTTTCAAGCATTCTCGGTGAATGTGCTCAAACTATAAACATGTAATATGATAATGTTTAAATGTTAAAATGCAGTCATCTTATTTCTGAAAAAATCAATATTTTCCTCTTTATTACGGAGTATTGTCACATTCCCGGCTGTCGAGCCACATGCAGCCATCCATACCTCCATATTGAACCAGCAACACTCTGACAACAAAACGACGCTCACTTTAAAATCTTTTAGACTACGTGCGTTCCACGCCTTTGTAAACATGAACCTGTCATACAATTTTTGTAAATTTTAGAATACATCAAGGTTTCCATTGAATGTATTTAAATCTCTACGGTTAGATGTCCCAAACCATTGATGGATTAAACGATGGGTTGCCTTACGTAGGACGAACGCATGTTTAGTTAAGCGCGTTCGTTCTATATACAGAGGCCTCCCAATACACGTTGGTTGCGTAATAGATGTACTCACGCCCTTTGCTAGCTAAGCTTCGCGCGCTGTATTGCAAGCGTTTTGGAATTGAATTTGAATCTCTGAAAACTTAATACTCAGAATCTGAATTTCAAGGTAGATTCAAACTATACACGTAAGTTGTTGAATATTTTGTTGATTATGTTGAAACTAATTTGACTGGGTGCTGTTGCTGCCTATACCAACAACAGCTCCCAGTCAAATTAGTTTCAAAATATTTAAGAAAAAGACCATTAAGTTATGAACTCATCAGATATGCAATTGATTTGTACAGTACACGTTCGTGATAAGTAATCATGACGGACCAATATCTCATTTTAATAGTGACGTCAGCGATCATGTGTGACATATGTGATCATGACGTCAGATACTTGAGCGACAGATCGGATCTCTAGTCGGCTCACGCAATGATCTACACCCCATCACAACACAACTCGAGCAGGGGAGTAGAGGCAGGGGCAGAGTGGTAGGGGAATATACACCCCCATGTTTTGGTCAGAGTGGTGGCCATTTGTATCAGACACCCTCAAAGGCGTCGGAAGCTGAGGTGGTGGAGACAAAGGGGGCACACCGCCACCCCGACACCCCACCCCCAAATCATGACCACCTACGGAAGCCTATAGTCATTAATATCCCCAGCCAATATTTAGTATTCCAAACAAACTTTTTCTGCCGTAGGCAGAAACAGCACCCAGTCAAATTAGTTTCAAAATATCCAACAGCCTATCTGTATAAGTAACCCTGATATCGGTATTCATGTATTCTGGTAACGCAGGCTTCAAAGTACATAAAGAGATTCCAACACGCGTACAAACTGGGAGGAGCTTAGCTAGAAATGGGCGGGGCATAGCTAGAAATTGATCCATCCGTTACAGCAACTCTACGCCGCCGGATGCTGCCTATAGCTAGGTCAAATTCTTTTGGATTCCAGCCAATTTTAGTCGGTTTAGCTGTATACACAGAAGCGTTAGACGATCTACCCACGACCTTAGAAACCAACAACCCTCTCCTTAGGCGTACCAACAAATCAAGTTTATTCTCATGAAAACACCCCAGTGTTATGGAGAAGATATGTAGGCCTACAATATTTCTATTTAATAATTAATAATGTAATATAAGTATCGTTTATCATACCAAAGCTACGTAGGCATACTACACGTATAGGCGGCACTCCGCCCCAGTGTCGCATTGCCCTGCAAATATGAACGTGATATGATATTAGTTAGTATTGTATATTTTATTTTTGTTTTACTACCGGGGTTATCGAGGACATCTAGACTGCATTGATCCGTCAAAAATATAACCGTTTATTAACGCTTTTAATCCCAAATACGATAAATCGTTTGATATTCAAAAAATATTATGTTGACTATTCTAAAACTAATTTGACTGGAAGCTGTTGCTGCCTGTGCCAGCAACAGCTTCCTGTCGAATTAGCATCACAATATTCAACAGCTTACCTGTCCTTGAAATTAGGATAATGGGACTCCGGGGGAGCGAAGGGATAAGCAAGACACTCCCTTGAGCGTAAGCGACATCGCATATCAAAAAGATCAGATATAGCCACATCAATAATACAAATCTACTAAATCTTGACGGTAATAATTCGATTGAAAGGCTGTCAGTTAAGTAAAACACGGTCGATAGAATTTCGGTAGCTCTGGATTTTTGCTGATTTGACCAAATGTATGGAATCCTAGGGCATGGTCACACCCTTTTCTGTGTTATTTGAGCCAAATTGGACCAGTAGATTCCAATATATCCACAGATCCAGAATTTGATCCGATCCGGATCCCGGTTGTTTTATCCGGATCACGGCCAAGGATGGAAATTCGCTTGGACGGCAAGTTCCTTAGTTGTATTAAAATTGGAGCCAATTCGTATGGGTATTTTTTTAGATACAGCACGAATAAGCTCACGCGACTGACTGGCTGGCTGGCTGGCTGACTGACTGACTGATGGACACGACGGTTTATTGAGCTGCTACCCGTAACTAAAATTAGTTGCAAGACTATTCTGTTGAATATTTTGAAATTACTTTGACTAAAATATTCAACAGTTTACCTGTATAGTTATCCTGAAATTGAGATTCTAGGAATTCCCCGTACACAGAGAGTTAAGCCCGTTTGTTAAAAAGATAACCTGGAATTCTCTGGAATTCTCGTCGCCCACGCCCATCCCACGATCCACTACCCCACCCACTCACGCACACCCACATACACCCACACGCACAACCCCACCTCACCCCCACCCCACCCTCCACACACAACATCGAGAATAAGGGTTTGAACTACAGAGAATGGCGAGATGAATTTAACAAGGTCGAATATTGCGCAAAATTCATCACAATTATCTCCCTTACACCAATATTATTAGTTCGCTCGCTTCAGAACAGCAGACTAGTGTTATAACCTCGGATTCTAATATCCTATTCTTAATTAACCCACTTGCGTCAACTTAACCCTTCAAACGCCCATACCCTCTAGCTAAAACCAACTAAAATCAGCTATGTAGTGGTCTTGAGGCATGTCTATTTGCAAGGCCAAGAGTAGAGTATTTTTTAATATTCACCACTGGAATGAGCCAGTCATTCCAGTAGAAATTAAAAAAAATAATCTTCTCTTGTCCTTCAAATGGACACAGGCTAACCAAAAACTTGAACTTTCTCTGACGTTACCATTTTGATGGACAAGCCGGCCAAAATTCCAGTGGTAAATTTATAAAAAGAAAGTCGTCTAAAATTAAAGTTACTTGAAAAATGTTAACCATTAAGCTAGGATTCCATAAGCGCGGATGCGGATGCGGATATGGATGCGGATGCAGATGCGGATGCGGTAAAATAGAATATCATTCTTCAATGAGGCGGGTGCGGAACGACGTGCGGATGCGGACGCGATTTTCTCAATCGCGGGGGAAGGGAGAGAGGGGGGGAAGAGAGGGAGATGAGGATAAATGGAGGGAGGGAGGGAAAGAGGGAGGGTAGGGGTGGGAAGAGCGCAGTGTCCCTACCTAACGTGACCGCTTAAGAGAATTTAGTCAATGTAATGCATCCGGGTTTCTGACAACATATCTGGAGCGCGTTCCTGTTAGCACAAAATTAGCATATATATTATATAACATTGGTGATCCTCTTCCTCAATTTTAACGATTTGTATTCTTAAAAACACAGCGAAACTACCGACTAGTCTGAAAGCTATTTGACCGTAAGTCGTTGCTGCAAGGCAGCAACGACTTACGATCATATGGCTTTCAAAATATTCAATAGGAATTGTTTATTTAACCATAAATCCATAGTCCTGGGAAGACAGGGTGCATAGAGTTAACGCTTATTAATGTTCTAAATGCCTTCACGCAAGATGGCGTAATGTGAATGAGAATTCAATTCTATTCATTACGTTATAATTCTGCAATACGTCTCTTTACTAGCAGACGCGATCAATCATATTACGTTACGCACGTAGGCATTCACGCGGACACCCACACCGTTTGTCTAGCGCACCATAAAGGCGTTTCTTGGTCGGGCGTAAAACCTGTTCTATCCGACCACCTTATCTGATGTTTGACAACGAAAACCATATCTAATAGCAAGCCACTTGAATTAACCGTACGAAACCCGAAGTCGTATGCTCTAAATTTTAAGACAATCATACACAGTAACTGTTGAATATTTTGAAACTAATTTGACGGGAGCTGTTAGGCAGCAACATCTCCCAGTCAAATTAGCTTCAAAATATTGTTTGTAATTGACTGACTGGCTGGCGTCTGCTGTTGTCATAGGTAGCAAGTCAAATTACTTTCAAAATACTCAATAGCATGAGTTCTTAGATTAAGAATTATTGTTCGTATTTGGTATTTCATATTTTAAATGCATGACGTCTGTAGTTGGCAGGTTTTACGAACGACCAACGAACGCATTTATGACGCACTAGGCCCCTGAAGCCACAATTAATAGGATGTATTTATGTCTACGCTTATATACCACGTGTCATTTTTTTTTAAATTTAAATTTCAAGTTTATTAGGTAACATCTTCAGAAGTGCACAAAACATATATACAGAAGTGGACGAAACATATATAAATTAATATAATGAATATAATGGCGGTTACATATGGTATATAATACATAATTAAATCCTGTAGGGCCTAAGTTTTTCTGTATTTCAATTATCCGTCTCTTCAATAAGGTAATGGCGGTGTTGCAGCGTGTGTGCAACGGTTACTCGACTAATGCTAATAGTTGTATCGAGCTCAATGATAAATAACCCTTTGAAATTTCCAGTGTCTCAATTTCAAGACAACTGTACATGAAAGCTGTTGAATATTTTGAAAATAATGTGACTGGAATAGGTTGCAGCTTATATCTGCCATTCGAATCAGTCTAAAAATATTGAAACGAATGCTTCGGAAAGTCGTTGTTTAAGCAAGGTAGGAAGACTTGAGGTAACTTGGTTAGCAACGATTGAGTGCCATGTCTCAAATACAATACACCTTGGTGCAAAAACCGCCAATAAAAAGAAACCTACACACATCACCACCACCCTGACAGACGCTGCCATGGCACTCAGTCAAATTAGTTTCAAAATATTTAGCAGCTGACGTGTATAGTTATCTGGAAATTCTACTTACATTTGCAGCATGGTTTTGAAATTAAAAAGCCACATTTAATCAAGACCCGACATGCTCTACTCTCTTCCGACAATGCTGTCAACAATGGCCTCCATCCACGTCCGGTTCCTTTCCATGCCCAGTCAGACGGCCATTTTAGAGTGGGTTCCGGTGTCCCATATGTAGCTAGTTTGGTACACATCTCTTTTACAACGCCCCAACTGACCTTTCCAGTTTTAGCTATGCCCGCCCATCTCTAATTAAGCTCCGCCCACACATCGCTCGTATTGGGATCGATCGATCTCTGAACTCCCTGATTATCAATTCCCAGAAAACTATACAGGCAAGCTATTGAATATTTTGGAACTAATTTGACTATGGCAGCAACACCGTCCAGTCAAATTAGTTTCAAAATATTCAACAGCATGTTTATTAAATAGCTAAAACATGCAATTCGTACAACGTGTCGGACTATTAAGCGTTTAAGATGGGCTACATCGAGTCAGTCCTGAAGTCATGATTATGACGTCATCCTACACGTCGCTTATTTGGTTATGGCGTCTTATGACATCATATGATCGATGGATAAACTTGGAAAGGTCTATTACTAGGAGGCTTCAGTTGGCGAGATATGCTCAGGAAATCTAGATCCTTGCTAAGATTAGTTTTCTGTCGTCGTTCGCTGTGCCCACCTCATAGCTCCTTTTGTGCATAAGTACACCACACCGCTGGATCGCCTCTAAGAGCGTTTATGAGATTTCGCTGGCAGCTAGCTAAGGTTAATAGGACGTGAATGACGACATTACAGACTTCTAATCACCTTTTCCTGACACGCCCTGAGAAGGTTTGAGACAGCATCACACACAACGTGATAGGTTATGATGCAGCCGCGTAGCCATTGCATTTCTAGGCTCAATAGATCATGTGGGCAGTAATTTATATCAACCATTTAACACTCATATCGGCCCAAACGGCGTCTCCAGTGGTCTTGCGAAATGTCCATTTGCAGACCAAGAGAAGAGTATTTTTTGAATATTTAACACTGGAATAACTGGCTCGATAACCGAGCCAGTCATTACAGTGGTAAATTTTCAAAAAATACTCTTCTCTTGGTCTGCAAATGGACATGTTCTGCGAAAGAATTGAAATGTTTAAAACAAATTCGGGGGTTATAGTGTTAATTATTTTCCAATTCTAAAGGACATCCACAAATGCGTGATATTCAGCTGGTTGGCGAGAAACACACCGCGGCTAGAACAACAGCAACATCATCATCGGTATCCATCGTTCTAATGCATGTGTTTGAGTGAACATTGTGCGCACAATGTGCGAGAAAATCTTTCGCATGTAGATATATGTTATTGTCATATGGCTATATGGTTGCAGTTTCCTAGTACTGTTGCCGACGTAACCGTGTAGACAATACCTATGTGTTGAATGTGTTTGCAATTTCTGTTTCGTGAGATCATGCAATTTTCGCCACCCGCTCTTCCAAGCAAAGAGAAAGCTCTTCACTGTTAGCATCGACCTGAAAAAATGATGACCATTTGGCAGGCAGATGGTGTGATATTTGAAACACACGACGTCACTCCCCACCTCCACCCACCCCACCCACCTACCTCTTTTCTCGGACGTTTTGTTCGATACTTGTTGGCAAGGTTTTTTCTTACACAAACTCAACTCTCTTGTGTCATTGATTTTTTTGCAACCGTTTATCTATGTTTTCAAGCCATTCATTTTAATTTGCCATCATTGTCACATTATCATCCTGTCGGTGCCTTTCTACATGACCATGTATATTCCACTTGTTCTGTCCGGTTTCAGCTTGCTTTATTTCACTCAGGCCATTGTTGTAATGTCATATGAGGTCAGTTTATCATTTATACATTTGGCGGTAGTAATAAGAACGATTACGTAGTAGTAGTAGTAGCAGTAGTAGTAGTAGTAGTAGTAGTAGTAGTAGTAGTAGTAGTAGTAGTAGTAGTGGTAGTGGTAGTGGTAGTGGTAGTGGTAGTAGTAGTAGTAGTAGTAGTAGTAGTAGTAGTAGTAGTAGTAGTGGTAGTGGTAGTGGTAGTGGTAGTGGTAGTGGTAGTAGTAGGAGTAGTAGTAGTAGTAGTAGTAGTAGTAGTAGCAGTAGCAGTAGCAGTAGTAGTAGTGGTAGTAGTAGTAGTAGTAGTAGTAGTAGTAGTAGTAGTAGTAGTAGTAGTAGTAGTAGTAGTAGTAGTAGTGGTGGTGGTAGTAGTAGTAGCAGCAGCAGTAGCAGCAGTAACAGCAATAGGTGTAGTAGCAATGGTACCAGCAGTAGTAATAGACACAGTAGCAATGGCAGTAACAGTAGCAACAGTAGATGACTTTTTCTTGGACAGTGGTAAAACTTTACAGAGTTTGGCAAGTATCGGGTTGTTGCATATTGACACAAGTCCACGAGTATTTTCTTCATTATTTTGGTTTGAATAATATAGTGGTATGCACTTATTTCGTTGTATATTATATACTTCACATTTAAACAGAAAGTGATTTTCATCTATTACATTACACTTAGGGCAAAGACGCTCGTTTCTCTCAATACCAATCCATCTTTGTGCTCCTATTGCGAGTCGGTTGTTGAGGGTGCGGACATGAAGAAGACTTATTGCGTCGCGATATAGGAGTAATTTTAAATAGGTTTTGAAATGGAATACAGTTTTTATTGTTTTATAGAACATTAGTCGTGATGATTGTCCCGCTTCTCTCCTCCACATATCTACATATTTCCGTTAAGTAAGTATTTAGTCTGGCTAGTAAGTATTTTGTTAGTTTGACTATTTCATTGCAGTTTATATTCTCTTCTACAAATATATTTTGTTTCCCAATGCTTTCTAAAACAGATTTGATCGTTTCAATCCATTTAATTCTCACCGTAAAGTCTATGCACATACCCACCATTTACTAAGCCCACCCAGAATCTATCAAAGTGGCTAACCTGACGATCGCACCACACTACGTCAGGAACGCATTACCATTCTGCGCCACATTAACGAATGCTTAAAAGATCTTGCTATCCAACAAGCAGAGGCCCTAGCAGATGAAATCACTGCCACGGATGACTGCCACAAAATGTTTCGGGTAGCCCGAGCCCTGAGAGTTGCTGACTACACACCACCACTAACTATACACAACTCTGAAGGACACTTTATCGGGACTGAACAGGACAAAGCCGAGGCAATTCGAGAATGGTTCATGGAAGAGTTCACTGACCACGATGATGAGCCCTTTCCCCCATTCTCAGGAGACCCCTGGCCATTACCAACACCAATTAGTACAGCAGAGGTTGAGAAGGCACTCAAAGCCCTGACAAATGGACGTGCATCTGGACCTGATGGCATGAGCAAGAACTATTCAAATATGCAAGTGACATTATCTCAAAACCGATCACGCACATAATCAATTCAGCTTTAATGCACCACCTTCCCATCGACGCTATAGGCCGCCAAGGCATCCTTATCGCGCTACCCAAGCCCAAGAAGCCACCCCCAGCCAATCTGCAGCCCATTGTGCTCCTTAACAGCATACGGAAAGTTCTATCCAATGTTACTTTATGCCACATCCGAGACAAGATCGGCGACTTCGCCGGATCATGTCAAGGTGGCTTCAAACGTGGACGCAGCTGCGCATATATTGTATGGGCTCAACGCATGCTTGTGTCGGTAGTCATGTCCAAACACTGGGCTTTCCACAAAATGGGCATTGACATGCCACGAGCCCTCGACACAATTAAACGCTCATAGATCCTAGACGTACTACGCCAGGCCAGTTGCAATGAAGATGAGCTACAGCTAGTGAGACTACTGCTTGCAAACACGAAGCTGAGAGTACGAGTCAAGTCAGTGAAGTCTGTAGAGTTTGAGACATCAATCGGCTCCCCACAGCCGATTGATGTCTCAAACTCTACAGACTGCTCTGGATTTCAGTCTTCCCCATCCCACCAATCAAGCCACCGCCATCAACTTGAACGATCCCACGTATCAGATTATATGAGTCCACATCCCTATTAAGGTAATAGACCTTGCCTTACTATCCCAATTGCGGCAAACCGGTCTCGCTCCTCGTTTCTCTTTCGTTTCTGTTTCGGTTTTGGAAAGGAGGAGAGAAGACACGGGGCGTGACTGCACAATGAACACGCGCGCGCGCGCGCGCGCACGCACGCACGCACGCACACAGACACGGAAGGCAGTTACGCGTGCATAGTAACCGGAAACAAAGACAATCAACAACAACAACAACAACAACATCAACTACTACAACAACAACAACAACATCAACTTCAGCATCAACACCAACATCAACATCATCAAGAACAATAAGAACAAGAACAAGAACAAGAACAACAACAACAACAACAACAACAACAACAACAACAACAACAACAACAACAACAACAACAACAACAATACTCCCACCACCATCACCGTCACCACCGATGACGAATATGACAACAACGACGACGTCTGTATAATATAGTCTAATAATAATAATAATAATAATAATAATAATAATAATAATAATATCTACTTCTCTACCGCCACAATATGTAGCATCGTAGCGGACCCCACATGCCACCTTGTGACCTGGGCGTATTAAATACAATTAAATGAACCACCCCTAGATTCGCGAGTCTCGCTAGGCCGCTGCCAATATTTGCAGTTGTTCCAACTTTTTGCCGATAGTAAGTTGGTAAAGATATGCTTTTGAACCCAACCCCCTGTTTCGAGTGGCTAAATCAGAAAATTTCGTGGCAATTAAAAAATACCCATTAGTAATCTGTATAGATAATCGGCATTTCAAACACTCCACTAATTGGAAATAAAAGGCGGTAGAATCACTTGTATTTGTTACTTTTAGTACTACTGCGATGGTATTTCCAAAATTTGAATGCATGCATACATTAACATTCACATCATACTGTTAGTGGCTAAATTTGGTCAAGATATGTTTAATATATGTCCATTTACACGCTAAGAGAAAACTATTTTTGGAAATCTACCACTGGAATGGCTGGCTCGTTTATCGAGCCAGTCATTCCAGTGATAAATAGACAAAAATAATCTTCTCTTTGCCCGCAAATGGGCATTCGTCAACACCACTGCACATGCCGGGTTCGGTCGTGTTCGGCATAAAATAGTTAACGCATGCGTAGAGCAATATTTTAACCCCTAACCACCCCTCACGCGCGCACGCACGCACGCACTTCAAACTTTTTTTTTAGAGATAAATTAGTTGTTACCATTATGTTGGTCAGACAACTCGTCGGGGTGTTATTTTCACCCGCGACGGATCTCTACTGTTTGGTCAGGTCGTCGTCGTCGTCGTCGTCGTCGTCGTCGTCGTCGTCGTCGTCGTCGTCGTCGTCGTCGTCGTTATTGTTGTCGATGTCGATGTTGTTGTTGTTGTTGTTGTTGTTGTTGTTATTATTGATGTTGTTGTTGTTGTTGCTATTGATGTTGTTGTTGTTGTTGTTGTTGTTGTTGTTGTTACCGTCATCTCGACGGAGCCCAATTTTTTATTCACTGCCATTATGGGCGCCCCATTCTTAAATTTTTGGCAGATCGGATTCATCCATTGTATACCGCAATGGAGGAATCCAATCTGTTACTCGGCCATATGACGTCATAGTCAATTACTTCATATGTAGACTGACTTCACATTCATAATTGACAGAGAATATTCCGTCATGAAGTTGGAATAGTCCGTCAAGTGTACGAATTGTATGTCTTATTTATTTTTATGATAGAAAGCCATGGGAACGCAATTTAATTTCGCAATGTGAACACTGACTGACAACAACCACGGGAAGCATTTGTAAACTACAGTCACCATTCACAAAGCATTCAATGGAGGTATCCAGTTTGGTTCCCAGTCAAATATCCCAAGTCGGGATCAACCTGAACCCTGAATTCCCAGAATCCCAATATCAGGGTAACTACACCGGGAACCTGTTGAATATTTTGAAACTAATTTATCTGGATCCTATCCACAGCAACGGCGCCCAGTCAAATTAGTTTCAACATTTGCAGTAGAACATTTCTTAAATAAAGTCCATCAAAAAAAGACAATTCGTCCACATAGCGGACTATTGTAACTTCGTGACGAATCATTACTGCACATTATGATTGTCACGTCACCCTACATGTGACGTAATGGACCTTTCCATTTTTAGCTATGCCCCGCCCATCTCTAGCTAAGCTCCATCCACACCTCGCCGTGTTGGGATTGATCGATCCCCAAATGCTCTAGCTATCAATTTTCTGAAAACTATACAGGGAAGCTGTTGAATATTTTGTAACTAATTTCACTGGGTGCTGTTGCTGCCAACAACGCATAGACCGTTTTCAAATATGCGTCCGTGACGTACTTATCGACGTCATTCATGACGTCATTCATTATGATGTCATTGTACACATCACGCAGTTCATCATGACGTCATATGATGGGTGGGTACTCTGGAAATGTGAATTGATTATAACGTTATATAATTGATAGAGAGATATGATTCATCAATTGAGACTCTGAAATTTCCCAGGTTAAATGGTTGACGTTTGCGCTATTCCATGCCAGATAATGAATGAGTATTGTAAAGCTGGGTTTCTAGCTTAGATGTAGCTGGTATTAATGCATGTAGAAAGTACATGTATATAGGCCTATTAACTGATACTGCGTTGTACGCGGTGGAGTGTTTTTTATTGATAACATAGATCGCAACACAGATTTGACTTTCTATTTCATCTAATCATTCTTGTTATGTGGAGGTTACATGTATCGTGATTGACTCACAGATATACCTCTAAACTAACCTAGGTACATAGATGAGCTAGCGAGCATCCAACCGACCGACCGATGGAGCGATGGACCGACGGACTGACGCACAGACGGACTGATGGAAAGACCGATGTAGTGATGGACCGACAGACATACCAACGGATTGACCGAAGAACGGATGGACAAACTGACTGACCAAATGATCGACCAACTGACCGACCGATGACCGACCGACCGACCTACCGATGACCGACCGTCCGATCGACCAACCGATTGACCGACCGACCGACTGCCTGATCGACCAAGATTTTGACCAACCGACTGACTGACCGACCAACCGACGAGCGATCGACCGACTGAACGAGCTAGCAAGCGACCAACCGACTGATAGAGCGATGGACCGACGGAATAACTCACAGGCGGACCGATGGACAGACCGATGGAGTGATGGACCGACAGACATACCAACAGATTGATCGAAGGACGGATGGACAAACTGACTGACTGAATGATCGACCAACCGACCGACTGACCGACGACCGATCGACCAACCGACCGACCGCCCGATCGACCGAGATATTGACCGACTGACTGGCCAACCGACGAGTGATCGACCGACCGACCGACCGACCGACCAACGACCGACCGACCATCCGACCGACCATCCGACCGACCATCCGACCGACCATCCGACAGACCTATCGACCAACCGACCTACAGCCCGATCGACCGAGATATTGACCGACTGACTGACCAACCGACGAGTGATCGACCGACTGAACGATCGACTAACCAACCGACCGACCGATCGACCAACTGACTGAATGACCGAACAAATGACAGACTGACCGAATGACGGATCGAACGGACGAAGGAACGAACGTATAGCTCTACCAGTGTTTCGTTGATTGAAATAGCATCGCCTCAAGAAAGCAGGACTGAGATCGATAACTATTTCACCAATGAGGGTTGGGGGGGGGGGGGGAGCTGTTGCGCATACCACTGGGTGGCAACCCCCACTCCATCACATCCCAACCTCCACATAAAACCAGGGATGTCAAGACTTTAACTGTATAGATAATGTAAAGTGATTTCCTGAAGTAAACAATACTATCTGATTGCAGACCCTCACTCTCCTGTTGTTAGTTACTGTTATGACATTGTAACAACTTACAGAGTTTTTAGATTGCATCCCTAGTTGTGGAATCCTAGTACAGGATCACACACATTCTTGTGTTAAGATTTGAGCTAAATTAAACCAGAAAATTATTGTTAACACTGTCGTATGCGTTAATTCTAATTCCAATAAAGAAGGATTATTGGGTTTGAGCAGCATTTCAGAATTGTCATCATTTTATTCGTGAGTTTGTGTGTGCGTGCGTCTGTGAGGTGTTGTGAACGCGCGCTTGTGTGGGTGGGGTGGGGTGGGATAGGGGGGGGGGGGGGGTACGCGCGCGTGCATGCGTGTGTTTGTCGGTCTGTTTACGTGCTCCCCATAAAAGCTAATCAGATTTGAGTCAACTTTTAACACAACAAAGAATTTTATTGTGACAGCGGATATCCAACATTAGCCATGATTCAGAAAAAGGCCAGATCAAATTTTTGGAAACTATTTAGCTCAAAATTTTTACATAGGAAAGGATGTGACCATACACTAGGGTTTCACAATTTTGGACGTAATCTGACAAAATCTGGCGAATAGGAAAGATGTACAATGTGATAAAAATGGCAGGGCGAGGGTCTGCAATCTCTATCTTGTTATTGTATAAAACCAAAACAAAATAAAAATGTACCATTTCCCTTTAACCGTAGCAAATACCTCACAAAATGAGACACATTGCTTGTTCATGTCTTTATACCAAAGCATGTCGGTTGTTTAAAATATTAACAAGAGGCCCAAGGGGCCTGTATCGTTTACCTGAAATATTTGCCCACTGACACAACCGAACAAAACTAGATGACCATTGGAAAATTTTACCAATCAAATTTCTGTGAAGAAAGCTTAGCCAAGTTTTATTAAAATTGTCCTAGTGGTTATTCCGTTAATAAGTATTATTTGCTAAGAAATTTGCAGAAAATACAAGATGTCCGCCAAAAACGTTATATTTTGATTGATTCATGGCGGACATGTTTTTTTTACATATGCACATATACAATTTTCGGCCCGATCCATTCAGCGGTTCTGGAGTTGTTTTCGCGAAAACTAGATGATCCAAGATGGCCACTGAACCATTTAGTCAATCAGGTTCTCTTGAACAAACTTGGCTTAGCTCTTGCCCTAGATGATGTTTCACGAGTTTTGAATCGATTTCCAAGCGGTTTCGGAGATTTTTAAAGACTTCTACAGATCGGCCAAAATCCAAGATGGCCACCGGCCAAATTGGCCGATCGAATGTTTGAACAAACTTGAATCTCTATGCCCTAAGCATGCTTCCTGCCCAGGCCTGTGCTGTTATGGTAACCGGTTGAAAACGCTCTCCATGAGGTTACCTTAATTTATTTTAGGGGACCTGAACCAGGATACCGCAATCTGTTGATTTTAGTATGGACATCAATGAGCTTTCTAAGGTTTAGGTTACCATATGTCTCCTTAAAACATATAAGGCAACGTATTATGGGTTACCATTGGAAATATTACAGTACAGGCCTGCTGCCAATACAATTGAACTCGACCAAGTGGCTCTTGAGAAGTCATTTAAAGAAAAAGTTGACGGACGGGACGGCATAAGCTAACTTGGCGATTCTGGCCAGGTGAGCTAATAATTATTTAAAACATGTTTTGTTTATGTTTCAGATGATACTTATGTTCCAGAGTCTTGTGGAAAGACACTCATGCTATAAATTCATGATGTTAATTTACCAGCTTCTACTTACTGTATCTGATGATATATTTCACTCTGGCATGTTGCTCAAATGCAGTAGCAGTATTCTGCATGTCATTGGTTGAATCTTTCAATCTAGCCTGGATATGACATTTCAAGGGCATCATGATTTTGCATGACTAAACTATTTAGTCAATTTCATAGCAACACTAGTCATTCCAATTCCAGAATTTTAAAAATAGTCTTCTTGGTCTACCAATGGACATTTCTCAGTACCACTGTCTGAACCGGCTTGAGTGATAAACCGTTAAGTTGGATAAATTTGTGTCGCTTTATAGCATTTGTCATGTAGTTGTAATTTAAGATGGACCAAAATAAAATAAATTATAAACTATCATTACTATGAAAAAAATGGCTATGATATTTTCATAAATTACCAACAAATAAACACCCTGGAGATTGTATCGCTCACCTGGAACCTCAGTATTTGAATCAGAACACTTGAAAATAAATTTCAAAACACATTTTGGCTGAAAACATACACATTTTGGTCGGAAATGCTAACATTTTTTTCTTGAAATGAGGTAATTTGAGATTAAAGCCAAAACATTTGGACAGAGATGTACATATTTTAGCAGCAGATATGGAAATCGCAGGTCAAAATGTAACACAAATTCTGTGCTAGAAATGTGCATAGGACAGTAGAATTATGCAAGGGACAGAGGTATTATCTTTTGAAAATTACAACAGTCTCCAATTACCAGTTCATACAGCATGTGAATTCTGTATTTGATGAATGATCCTCATGACTGAGTTAGAAAATCACAATTTTTCATTCATCAAGTACAGAATTCATATTCTGTATAAACTGGTACATTGTAGACTGGTGTAATTTTAGATTCTTATATCCAATTTTCAGTACTCATTGTGTCTACTGACAAAAATGACTCCGGAAGGCCAGGTACATTAGTGACTGTACACAATATGTGTATTTAGACACTAACCCAATATTATTTGTTTAACATCTAGGCCATGCGACTTTTTAAACAATATATGCCAGTCTTATTAACTACTGGTTCTGCAACAATTAACCATTTTGAAATCATTGTCATATGATAACTTGACACAAGGGTTAAATAAAAACTTCAATCACTAAAACTGAATTTTTTCTTTTTACCTCATTCAATAAATACAGTATTTGCCTTAAATATGATTATTGATGCAATGAACTGTAATTATCAGAGTGTGTTGTTAATAACAAATATGTATGAGACTTTGAAAACAGTCTTTAGAAAACCCGTGGTCACATCCATCACAGGTGTGTGCATGCCATTATGAGATTGACTGAGAATGTCTTTTGGGAATTTGATACCGGTATTACAGATGTTATTCCATTTACTGCATCCAATCATTTAAGAGTGATGAAGAAGAAATCATAGAATGCATCTCATTGAAAGGCCTATCTGTCACACTAGACATTGATTTGGTGCCCCCTCATCACCCTGGCACAGGCTGCAAAACAAAGGAAAGTACTTTTGAATCATATAATATATTATTCACCAGTTGGGCTCCCCCCCCCTGGAATTGCAGTCAAAGAGAATGCTATTCTTGGAATCTTATCACTGGAATGATTGGCTCAATCACCAAGCCAGTCATTCCAGTGGTAAGGTGTCAAAAATAGTCTTCTTACGGTCCGCAAATAAAAATTTTCTATAGGCAATCTATATCCATTTGCAGATCAAGAGAATGCTATTTTTGAAATCTTATCACTGCAATGATTGGCTCAATCACCAAGCCAGTTATTCTAGTGTTAAGTTGTCAAAAATAGTCTTCTAATGGTCTGTAAATTGAAATTTTCTATGGGGCAATGTATAATCCATTTGCAGACCAAGAGAATGCTATTCTTGAAATCGTATCACGGGAATGACTGTCTAAATCATCAAGCCAGTCTGTCATTTCAGTGATAAGTTGTCAAAAATAGTCTTCTCATGGGTCTGCAAATGGAAATTTTTTATGGGACAATTCTTTTTCTTGACTACATTTTCTCATTACAGGGTACATACATCTTCTGCAGAATGAAATTCCATACTTTTTCTATACCTTTTCCAGACCTAATTAATCAATTTCTAGTCCCATTTTATGTCTCAAATCTGTGTCCATATGAAAGCTGAGGAATATTTTAATTTCGAGGCAGCCATACTGGAAAAACTTTACTAGTGTGTACACAGGTCTGGCAGTTTGTCTGTCAACAAGTTTGACATTTGCATGATGGAACTTAACAACTTTCACCATTTGTTCCTTTTGACAATATCTATTGTGGCTATGACAACTGCCCTGCATTCAAAATCTAATATGGCTACCTGATTTAAACAATTCGGATTCAGAGAGTGTATATTGTGCCACCACCTTATTCGACCACAGGTTCATAGGGCTAGTTTTAACAAAGGAAATGGAAGTCACTGGAAATGATTCTTGTTTTCTTGTTTTAACTCTTTAGCCAGCCAATAACAGCTTCCGCATTGGTCATGAGAAATGTGCATTTGCAGACTAAAAGGATTATTTTTGAAAATTACCACTGGCATGGCTGGCTCAATAACCGAACCAGTCATTCCAGTGTTAAAATTTCAAAAATAATCTCTTGGTCGGCAAAGGGACATTTTCAATGAAAACATGGAATTTATTTTTCAGTTCGAGGATTAAAGGGTTGCCCCAGCAGGCACATGACGTTGGGTTAACAGCTCTTTTCATTAAACCATTGTGAAAGCTTGCAGGATGCTGCAACTATTTTTTATATTTTACCACTTGAAGAATTGTCTCGATAACGAAGCCAGTCATTCCAGTGGTAAATTTTCAAACTTTTTTGTGCTTTGGTCTGCAAGTTGTCATCTTCTATGTGAAAATTGAAATTTTCTTGAGCAAATTCGAGGGTCAAATGGTTAACCACTTGAACGCGAAATGCCAAAGCTGAAAAAATCCATGAGGAAGTAATACATATTATGTTGAGAATTTTGAAGATAATTTGACATGTAGCTGTTGCTGCATATAGCAACAAACAGCTCCCATTGCCTTCCAGTTAAATCTGTTTCCAAAATATTCAACAGCTTTCCTTTAACTTGAAATTGAGATTTTGGGAACTTAGGAACCAAAGTGAATAGTAGTTTATTTTATCACGCCCAAAGTTATGGAATCGTAGCGTATGACCATACCCTTACTTGTGTTGAAATCTGAGCAAAATCGGATCAGTAGGGTTAGTCCCAGTTGTAAATTTTCAAAAACACTTCTCTTTGTCTGCAAATGGGCATTTCTCAAGACCACCGCAGAAGCCGTTTTGGCTGATGTGAGTGTTAAAAGGATAAAGTTCAGTAGGTCTAGCAGGATATTGCGTAATAGGTTTTCAACATAAAATCTCTATCGACAACAAGACTTCTGGACTAAATTACCATATATAGAAATAGACCTCCGTCAACTAAATAAACAGAGGCCTATTTTAACCTTTAGTGACGAAATTTCGTCAAGAAACTCAAAATATTTCCTTAAAAGTCCATTTACAACAGGCCGTTTCCAGAACAGTTTTTTTAATTTTACCACCGCAATGGCTGGCTCGGTTACCGAGCCAGTCATTCCTGTAGTAAATTTTCAAACAAAACAGTCTACTCTTGGCCTGCATATTTGCATGCATGAAGTCTACTGCTTCGTCGTGAAACGGTTAAATATTTCGCAAGGACGAATGTACAAATATAGGACGCTAACAGGACAGATATCCCAGTTACTATGTAAATTACGCTTCACAAATTGTCACATATATTGACTGAATGGGTGTCGGACTAGCTATATTAAAGTAGGCCCTCAGTCTGAGACCTTTTGACGTAAATATCAAGGTTAAAAAGTGTAATTGTCAAAACAAAATCCGGTCAATAATTTTTCGACCGAGTGAGCGGGTAGGCCTATTAAAGAGAGCGTAGAATCGATTTTTGCTCTAAATTTATATCGATTGAAAATGCGTACGCCTATGCAACTGTATTTCTTCTGTTTAATACAGGCTGTGTCAAAACACATTTAAACGTTAATTTTTCTTAACTCAATATTCTATCCATACAGTACCCCATCCACGCGGCCGTCCGTTTAGCCGCTCGTCGGTCCATCTCTCTGTCTGTCCGGCTGCTTAATCACCTGATCTCCGGAGCATCCATCCTCCCACCTGCCCACCCGCCTGCACACCCTCCCACCTGTCCGTCCGCTCAACAGCCCGCCCGCTCGTTCGTGGCAGTAACAGCTCCCAGTCAAATTACTTTCAAAATAGTCAACAAAATATTAATTAATTTGTTGTTCATCAGACATACAATTCGTATGCATTCACGACGGACTTCGATTTTCCTGACACGTCATTCTGATTGTGACCTCAGATAACACGTGACATATTTTGATTATGATGTCAGATACTTGAGTGACAGATCGGGTCCGTCCATTATCTACGTAACAAAGTTGCATACTCGTTCAATAGCCTAATATAGGAGAGATGTCAATGGACAGATCCCATCTGTCACATATCTGATGTCTTACGCAATGAATATGTCCAGTTAATCCATTCATCATATGGCGCCATAATCAACTACGTGACCTGCGTGGAGGATGACATCGTTATCAATTACAGCATGAATGACTCGATTTAGTCTTTACTATTTAATAAACATTCTGTCGAATATTTTGATACTAAATTATCTGGGCACTGTTGCTGCCATAGGCAGCAACCTCACCCAGTCAAATTAGTTTCAAAATATTCAACAGCTTACATATATAGTTTTCTGGAAATTGATAGTCACGGAGTTCAAGGATCGGTCGATCCCAACACGAGCCATGTGAGGCTTGAGCTTAGCTAGAAATGGGCGTGGAATAGCTAAAACTGGACCGATACCTTACGTCACATGTAAACTGACGTCACACTACATAGTGACGTATGTAGCCCCCACCATGAACATTGAATAGTCCATCCATCAACCTCAAGCGTGCGAATTGTAGGCATATGTCTTTGATGGATTTATAACTTAATACACATTCTATTCGTTATTTTGAAAATAATTTGACTGGGCGCTATTGTTGCATCGGCGGCCAGTTAAATTAGTGTCAAAATATTCAACAGCTTTCCTGCATATAGTTACTCTGAATTTGCGATTCTAGTAATGTCAGGTTTCAAAGTATATAAATCGATCCCAACACGCGCGGAGATTAGCTAGAAATGGGCGGGGCATAATTAGAAATGGGTCCGTTTCGTAACTGAGTAAAGCGAAATAAAGGCGCTCCTAAATATTGATAAATTGACGCATTTGATTTACCTACAGCGCGTGATGAGCGTGACATCCGGCACGAACTAAGGTCCATATATTTACTTGCACAATAAATATGGACTATAAAGAGTTCGCTTGTATCTTACGTATTCTATTTAAAAACTTAGCCCGTTAACTTTGAAATGACCTTGAAATTACCGTGTTTCAACTTCGTGGCACCTATTCAGGAAAGCTGTTAAATATTTTGAAACTAATTCAACTGGGATCTGTTGAGGAGCAAACAAGTTTTAACATATTCAACATAATATTTCTTTGTGATGCATTATAAAGAATGTGCCGGTTTTTTGGTCTGTACGGGTTAAAGAGATAATTCTCTATCAAGCGTCATATCCGGGTAACTGGGTTAGTTTGTCATCAAGTCTTGTCAAGCGTGGCGCCTTGTTCCGCGCACCTCAAAACACTACTCACCGCTTAGGAATGTTTCAGTGGAATGTAGACCCAATTTCTGAGAAGCTATATGTACCCAAGTAGGGGCCTAGAGGCGAATGGCAACAACAACAATAATAACAACAACAACAACAGCAACAACAACTACAACTACGGTGACAACGACGACGACGACGACAAGGAAGACAAATACAACAACAACAACGACGACGACACAACCAACCACCCAACCATCCACTCAACCAACCAACTAACTAACAAAACAAACCAACAATAAACTAAACAAACAACAACAACAACAACATCAACAACACTTGAATACAACAACAACAACAACAATAACAACAACAACAACAACGACGACGACAACAACGACAACAACGACAACAACGACAACAACGGCAACGGCGATGATGACGACGACACAACCAACCAACCAACCACCCACCAACCCAATCATCCAACCACCCAAACACCCAACCAACCAACCAACCAACCAGCCAACCAACCAACCAACAACACAACCCAACATTAAACCAATCAACCAAACAAACAACAACAAATGTAAAAACTTAAAATGAAAAATGTATGAATATATAATTATACCACAAAATATTCTGTAAAATCTTGCTCCTCACCTATGTATATAATTGTATATCTTTTTGGCCGTTGCTTTGGTGCGGCTGCGCGGAGCAGAAACCGAAGTCATTTTATTATAGTCGGGGAGACCAACTCTGTAGCGTGCAAAAATAGGGTCAAACCTTACCTATAATTTGTACGTGATGCCATCGTATGGGCCATACCCAAGTATAAGAAAATCAATGCTTGATGCCATACTTTACTCTTGCACTAGTAAATCAGGATGCTATATACAACAGCGTCTGACTTCTGAGTGTATGCAGACGACATATTCTAAGTGTCATATCTCTGGGCCTGCTAAATATTTTTAAAACAATTTAATTGAAAGTTGTTGGTGGCTAAGACACCAACAATTTTCAGTCAAATTGTTTTCAAAATATTCAGCAAGTCAGGAGTTTTTGCTCATTGAAATTATTGTCTAGTGGCTTGCAGTAGCGAGACCGTTAAATGGATGCCAATCTCATAGCAAATGTTGTATTGTACCGATAGATTATGATGATGGTGTTGGTGGTGGCTGTTGTTGGTGGTGGTTGTTGTTGTTGTTGTTGTTGTTGTTGTTGTTGTTGTTGTTGTTGGTGTTGTTGTTGTTATTATTCGAAATAGCCGGAACACAATGCAGGAAGATACACGTAAACCTAGAAGCGATGGTTCCTCTCTGTAGCAACTTCCTGAAAACCTTAGATGTGGCAATCTGACAGTAAAGTTATCGTCAATATACATCGATATGGTTCATATCTTAAAGCGATACTTCCATTCAGAGAAAGGGGGACCGTGGAATGAACATCTTCAAAAAGTGCAAAACATGCTAGCAGACATTGTATCGAGCCGCCATACTAAGTACATTATGTGTTTGCCTCTCACCCTCAAGAACATACACGGTCTGACGGAAAACACAACCTTCAGTGTATGATAACTTTATGAAAGGTAATTTTCCTGTACACCAAAGGACCCTTACAGTTTTAGGCTATGCCGCGCCCATCGTTATCTAACCTCCACCCACACCTCGGTCGTGTTGGGATCGATCTCTGAACTCCAGAATTTCCAGAACACTATACAGGTAAGCTGTTGAATATGTTGAACTAACTTGACTGGACGCTGTTGCTGCCTATGACAGTCAGTTATTCATTCATGCGGGCTAAGTGGAGAGCGGCAAAGGTTACTAGACGTACGGTGGGAGAGTCGGCTCATTTGCAGCATTTGGCAATGGCATTACCTTGAGCGTGAGAGCAACAAAAACAAATAACGCTAGGGAATACATTGTCAGTCTCTATGGTAGAGGTGGTAATGATTGTCTAAACATGCTTCGTCAACTCAACCAAATCAGATTTGAGGTGGCTCCCGCCAACTGAAGATGCGTTTTAATTCAGTTTGCTGTGGACATTGAATTAAATAGCCTTGTAGAGATAAGCTCACTTGAATCAGCCTTCATTACTGCCACCCACAGAATATGGTTGCAAGACAGTAGATGTGGGACTTGCAGCTGACCATGACGCCCTTCTACCAAAAGCCTCGTATCAATAGACCTTTCTACTTTATCAACCCATCCTATGACGTCATAATCAACTACGCGACGTGTAGAATGACATCATAATGAATGACGTTATGAATAGCTTCGATAAGTACGTCACGAACGCATATTTGAAGACGGACTATGTGTCTGCTATTTAATAAATATTCTATTGAATATTTTGAAACTAATTTGTCTGGGCGCTGTTGCTGCCATAGGCAGCAACAGCACCGAGTCAAATTAGTTACAAAATATTGAACATCTTACCTGTAGAGTTTTGAGGAAATTTATAGTTAGGGCATTTGGGGATCGATCAATCCCAACACGGCGAAGTGTGTGTGTGGAGCTTAGATATAGATGGCATGGCTAAAACTGGAGAGGTCCATTTGCCTGGTGGTTGTAATTGTAAGAAATCTAAATGTTTAAAAGCATCGCTTCCTTATTCGGTAGATTTGGCCAGTCTCGGAAAATCGGAAAACTGTGCCAGACTTAAGCCTGTTTATGATTCATCATCAGAAAATGAATATTGATGTTTTATCTTATAATATATTCCTATATACACCATGAGGAATTGTTGTATAATTGCCGTACGCATTAACCTATCATTATTAACACAAAAGGATTGCATTTAAATGTAAGGAGCCATTGAATATATTGTCTATTATTTTATGTTTATATTTTGTGTTTATTTATATGGTCATATTCCTATCATAATCCAGGAATCAAAATTATGTAACGGGCGAGTAACTCTTTAACGGGCAGGTCAGCCAAAACCGGATCGCATCGTAAATAAAATAAATACCTTGTTGCTTTTCCCCCAAGACGTTTTCGCTAATACTCGAAAATTCTAATTTTTATCTTGAGGGTAGTGTCATTAAAATTGTTGCCGCGGTGTTGCGGAAGAGAATCAAGTTGTCCAACATTGGTTTCCTAATCCCAAAGATGTTCATGTACGCAGAACCAAACTCGGAAACTTTATATCAAATTTAAGTTTACGTTATTCTGCCAGGATAGCAATAGCCTATCCGGGTAACAGTTTATAATACTATTATTATGGCAATGAGGCTGATGCATATTGTGGATTTCTGTATGACGGACTGATCATCCGGATTACTAAAATCTAGACATATTGGGCCTTTAATGATAAAGCTAGCAGAATAGACGATCGATGCGTGAGGTCGGGTAACGTTACGTAAAAGGCCTAACGACAGTAGACGAATAGCAACAGATTACAAGGACAAAACTACGGTGTTCTAAAATTGCCATTTTTCCGTCGCGCGTCGTGGCGACGAAAAATACACGACGATAATTCAAACGTCGCGCGTCGCCACGACGCGCGACGCACGACATTAATATTAACGTCGCGCGTCGCGCGTCGCGCGTCGTGCATATATTTTATATTTCTTAAAAGTTAAAATTATTATAACGGGCGACATCGTGCACGGCGTCGTGCAACGTCGCCTCTTGCTTCGCCCTATTGATGTCGCCTTTTAGGGCAATGTAGCAGCACGTGGTTTTAAACGTCTGATGCGCATGTCTAGAGCATACATGCATGCATTTCTTTTGGATGTTTCTCTTTTGTGAAACTGTAAGTATATATTATTTAATTATGATAACAGCTACTGTATGCATTCCATCACCCCGTCCTCCGGCTACCCCCACCCACCCCACCCCAGTCCAACCATCCTCACCACAAACATACACACCACGAACCCCACCCACCCACCCCGACACACAAGGCGCGGATCTAGACCTTCTCACCGGTCAGCTGTGCGAAGGTCAGAGGTGTAATCAAAATCAAAATGGTTTAATTGATATCGGAGATGTAATTATGTTAGGGTTGGGCGCGTGTACACGTGTATACGTACACGAGAAGAATGTATAAAATATACGCATTTATGTGAAATAAGTAAGATAGACCTCAAAGAAAATATACCGAGGTATACGTTTTTGGAGAAATTAATTCTCAGAATTTACCAGCACACTCTATCCGTCAATGCTCTCCGATTTCCGAATTAACCTTTTAACACTCACGCCTGTCAAAAACCCGGCTCCTACAGTTATCTTGAGAAATGTTAATTTGTAGACCAAGAGGAGACAGGGTTTGTCTGTTAAATTTTACCACTGGAACCGATCAAGTCATTGCTACGGTAAATTTTCAAAAACAATCATCTCTTGGTCTGCTCATGGGAATTTCAAAGAGAAAATTCACATTTTCTTGAACAACTTTGAGGGTCAACGGGGTTAACTAATTATCCTCACGTAGCAGCGAGGTCAGCTCGTGGGTACTCCTTTGAATAACCAACAACATATAGGTGTGAATTACTGTTCAAGGGTGATCTTATCAACACAGATTATACTGCCGTGGCGTGTCTCACTTATCTAAGCTCACAGTGGACTGAGTGGACTGATCGACACCAGCCTTTGGTCAACTCATTAATTACCAAGCCGGCCAAAACTGTCTCTATGGTGGTCTTGAGGAATACGTCATTATTGAAAGTCTATTTGCATGTCGGGAGAGGACGATGTAAATTGATCGCTGCAATGACTGACTCGTCGAGAGAGCCAGTCATCCCAGTCGTAAATTTTCAAAAGGTTGTCTTAAATTTGACGGCAAATCGACATTCAGTGATCTCAGATTTCGATTTTTCTTAGCCAACCTTGACCATCAAGGGTGATTCATTGTTGCTCGATGTTGATCTGTCCTGGACAGGGGCCAAATATGAGTTTTGTCAAAAGTCGGTGAAGAAGCTTTGGTCCTCTTGTGTCAACTTATGCCTACAATGGTCAGGACAGCCAAAACGGCCTCTGCAATGGTCTCTTTGAATTTCTATTTGCAGGCAAAAATAAAATTAGTTTTGTAAATTTACAACTGCAATGAATGGCTCGGTAATCGAACCAGTCATTTCAGTGCTAATGTTTAAAAACATTTTTCTCTTGGCACGCAAATGGACCCTGCTCAAGAAAAAGTTGCGATTTTCATTTTCGTTTTAATGTTAAAACCGGCCTAAACATCAGCTAGTGGTCTTGAGAAATATCCATTTGAATGACATCAAAATGCTCTTTTTTTGTAAATTTCAGTGATAATTTGACAAAATAGTCTTCTCTTGATCTGTAAATAGGCATTAACGGAGCACACACATTTAATTTGTACCATTCGGTTAATCAAAATGAGTAGCACTGTGAGCCCTTAGAGGCTCTGTTGACCAAAGGCGTGCGTGGGCGGGGAGGGGGTGGGGAGGTTAATAAATAAATTTTTTCCCGACGCCACCATATTACACCCCTCTACACTTAATAATAGGCAAAACAGATACCATATTAACACTACATTTTTTGCAGCAGAATGACAAATACGTGTATACCTGTACACGTTCGTTAAGACTAACGTGTATACGTGTACTGGTTTTGCTCCAAATGCACACCCCTAAATTATGTTATGATAGAAATTAGATCCTGAAACCAGTCTAGTTAACACGGAAGCAGCTCCATCCTCTCTCCAAACCACATTTCTGCCATATCTGCCTCATACGACTCCGAATTGGAATAAAAATACACATAATTGTAAATGTATTTTCTCATTAGAATGTATGAGCTGGCCTCCCGGAGGATCTATATTCAATACATTTTCAGGCAGAGATGCAGAACTTGGCAGGAGGGATATTCGCATAACAGAGACCCGGTAGGACACTGCCTTTACAATAGTCTGGTTACGCTACTGATTAGATTAATATAATAACAATCGCCTTGTAAAGGGAAGAGTTTATTGCAATTGGGTCCAGTTGTCTCTCTGTATCAGTGAGCTGTATCTCATAAACTACTGATCCGATTAGGCTCCAATCTTAACACAGTAAAGGAGCTTGCGGTGGAAAAGGATTTTCAGACTTATCGTGATCTGGATAAGACAACTTGGATATGGGTTGAATCAAAATTATGCATATGTAGATATCCCGTAAACTATTAGTCCGATTCGACACAGCTTTTAACACAGGAACAGGTGTGAATAGACACACATATTCCACAGTTTTGGGCGTGATAAAAACATCCCAAAAAATCTGAAAATAGCCGGAATATCTGAAAGCCTTTTACAATGTGACAAGCACGGGAGGGCGAGGGTCCGCAATCTCTGGTTGCTCTTGTTGTTAATGCCATTGGGCTGCAATGTTACATTCAGAATGATATAGGCCAATACAACACTATTTATTAGTACATAAGATTTCAAATCTAGCTAACCCTTGTTGTATCAACTTAGCCAAGCCGACAAGAAAATGCAAATGCAATAGTCTTAAGAATGGCAGGCCAAGAGGTAGTATTAAAAGAAAATTTACAAATGATATTAATTGGCTCGGTTACCAAGCCGGGCATTTCAGTAGCAAATGTTAAAAAATAATATTTTCTTGGCCTGAAAATGGAGAGGGGCTAATGATAAACTTGAATTGTCTTAACCATTACCCCTTTGACGACCAAACTGATCAAAACGTTCTCTGTAGTGGTCATGAGAGGAAAATCGGTTTTTGTCAATTGCTGTGGTAAATTTACAAAAATAGTATTCTCTTGGCCCAAAAACAGTATGATTTTCTTGAACGATCTTGACAATAAAAGTATTAGTACTAGTAATTAGTTATCATGTTGAGCGGTTGGATGCGTTGTTGATACAAGAGGTGTTATAGCTACTGTTAAAATGGCATTATGACCCTTAGACTTAGATTGTCATCTGATTAGAGTATAATGACGTTATTAAATGTAGGTTATGTGTCAATATCACTGTAATTCCATAACTGTCTGCATTGTACTTCACCCTAGTATAAAATAAAAATATCTTGATGTCGTGAAATCGGAAATGTTGCCATGAAAGTAAGATTTCGATTGTGTGGATTATTTGCGTTGTTAAAGTGGAAAATATATGGATAATTTATAATCCAGAATGCAGAAATGCATTCTCAGAGCATGTAATTTTCAAAATTGTTAGGGTGATGATCCACAGACCCCACCCCGTTTGGAGAGAAGATCAAGGGGAACCTCTGGAACGCCCCTGAGTCATACACAGACACTTACGCGCGCGCCTAAAATTAAGGGGTGTGTGTGTGTGTGTGTGGGGGTGTTATTAGGGATATGCTACGTTTATGCTAGCGCATGGCTAGGCAAAGTTAGGCTAAGGCTATACCTAAGGCGAGGTTATGGTAGGCTACGATTAGTCTACGCAGTGGCTAATCTAAGCCAGGATATTGGTAAATTATAACTGTCTACGGTTAGGCTCTCGCTAGGATATGGCTTGCCAAATTTAAACTAAGTGACGTCTAGCCAATGACTAGGTAAGGTCTCGATAGGCCTGGATAAAGCCTAGTCAAACCTGGCTAAGGCCAAGCTAAGGCAGACACCGCCGTTTATGTCTAGGGTAGTCTAAGTGCGCTGGCTGGGCCTAGATTAGGCTACGCAATCTGTGCATATGCTAGCCTATGCTAGGCGAATCATAAGGTTGGTAACCATGCTAGTCTAAGCCACACTAATCTATAAGCATTTTTAGTCTAAGTCATACTACGATAAGTTATACTAGACTAGTCTAAGCTACCTTAGGCTAGTCTAAGCTATACTAGTCTAGTCTAAACTCGGCTAGTCTAGGCTAAGCGTTAATAGTCTAGGCTAAGTTATACTACTCTACTCTATGCTATGCTTTACTAGTCTAGGCTAAGCTATGCTATACTAGTCTAGGCTAAGATATGATATACTAATCTAGGCTGATCCATGGTATACTAGACTAGTCCACTCTAAGCTAAGCTATGCTATACTAACCTATGCTAAGCTATACTAGTCTAAGATAAGCTTACTGGGTTAAGCTACGCTATACTGGGATAAGCTAAGCTAAAATGGGCTACGCTACGCTACACTGGACTAAGCTCGGCTAACCTAGAGATATAAACTGGTAAAACTGAGTAGTCAGGAGCACTACAGGAATGGCCAAAAAGACTCACCCACAGCTCAGCACTTTTACTTTCTCAAAACCTATGCAGGGGAAACAAAAGGATTCTTCAAACTGAGGATTCAAGAGCAAGACAGCACTAACTAACCTTAGGACGGAGCATGCGTCTTACTGCGTCATTCAGGTTCTAAAAGGGGACCCATGTGCAAACATAAAGACTCCAGTCAGATGAAAAGGAAGCATACGTGATATATAATCTCCATACCATGGAGTCTCTAGGCACAAATCATATGGCTAAAGAGCCCTTAGGCAGTAGACTGTCCCCTAACCCTCTGTTCCCCCATCCGACGTTATACATTCTAAGTTAGAGATATACTCGGCTAAACTAATCTAAGATATTCTCGGCTAACCTAATATATAATCCGATAAGCTAAGATATACTCAGCTAAGCTAAGCTAAGCTATTCCATACTAAAGATCCCTTAGGCAGTAGACCGTCCCCTACCCCTCTGTTCCCCCATCTGACGTTATAAATTCTAAGCTAGAGATATACTCGGCTAAGACAATCTAAGATATTCTCGTGTAACCTAATATATAATCTGATAAGCTAAGATATACTCAGCTAAGCTAATCTATTCTATATTAAGATAAGCTAAGCTGTCCCAGTCTACATTACACAAAGATGTGCTAGTCTAAGCTAAGGTATGCTATGCTAAACTGTGCTAGTCTAAGCTACGCTGTGCTACTCCACACTAACCTATGCTAGTCTAAGCTATACTAGTCTAAGCTAGGCTATGCTAAGCCACGCCAGTATAAGATAAGCTGTTCAAAGCTATTAGAAGTTATATTAGTCTAAGATAAGCTAATATAATATGATCTATGCAATGGAATCTAATCTACGTTATGCTGAGCTAAGCGTTGCTAAACCATGCTAGCCTAAACTGAGCTAAACTAAGCAATGCTTTGTTCGTCTAAGCTAAGTTAAGCTAAGATAGTCTAAGCTAAGCTATGATAGCCTAAGCAAAGCTATACTAAGTTTTGTAGTGCTAAGCTAGGCTAAGCTATGCTACGCTAGTCTAAGTTAACCTATTTATGAGTCTCGGTTTGAGTTATCGATTTCTTCCTGAAATATCTCTATATTTCAGAGTATGTCATGTATGTGAAATAGTTTCTACCTCTCAACGTACCGGTGCCTTTAGCAATGTCCTGAAGTTTTGGGTAGAGTAGGGTAAGGTGGGTGGTGTCTACCTTGGCGTTAGCTCAGCCTTAGCTAGGCTTGGCTCTGACTTACTTGGCCTAGTCCAGACAGCTTTGCTATGCCTGTCTGGCTGCGGCCGGGGTAAGGCCTGGCTAAGGCCTAGTCAAGTCGAGTTAAGGCCTAGCCGATCCTAGATAAGACCAAGCTAAAGCGTAGTTAAGCCTAGATAGGGTCTAACTAAGGCCTAGCTAAATCCAAGCTAAGGCCTAGGTAAGGCCTAGCCAAGCTTAGATAAGACCTAACTTATGCCTACGTGGTTCAATGCCAAGACTAGCTACAGCCTAATGAAGCCTGGTATGGCCGAGCCAATGCCTAGGAACGGCTTAGCCAGGTCTGCCTAAGGTCTAGCCAGGTCTAACCATGGACAATCTAAGGCCTAAGTAAGGACTAGCTAATGCTTACGTAAGTCTACCTAAGCCCTAGGTAAGTCTAATCCAAGTCCATATAAGCTTTAGCTTAGGCCTAAGTAAGGTCTAGCCAAGCCTAGCTAAGGCCTAGCTAAAGTCGACATAAAGCCTAGATAACCCTAGCTAAGCCATGGCTAAGACTTTGTTAAGGCTAGCTAAGGCATAGATAATGTCTATACAATCCTAGATAAGGCCCAACAAATACCTAACTAAGGCCTAGCTAAGCCTAGCTAAAGTCAACATAATGCCTAGGTAACGTAGCTAGGGCCTAGCTAAAACATAGGTAAGGATATGCAATGCCGCGATGGTAAGATCCAGCAAAGACTGGTTAATGACTAGGTAAGGCCTAGCCAAGCCGGGATAAGGTCAAGTCAAGTCCGGGTAAGGCCTAGTGAAGCCTGGCTAATACCTAGCTACGCCTGTATACGGCTTAGCCAAACCTGGCTTAGGCAGAGCTAAGGCCAAGATAGACCCACCCCCACCTTATCCTACCCTACCGTACACTTCAGGTATTAGCGAAAAGGACCGCTTCTTGAAATCCCAGAGAATATTTCAAGAATGAACCGATAACTCAAATCCTGACTCTCATAAAATGACTCCTAATTAACTGTTTGTTTCGCGTGATCTCTTTCGACAATCTAAAAATAGAGAGCTACATAGACTAGCCTAGGCATAGCTTGTGAAGTCTAACCTATGTACAGCTAATTCAGCTTAGACTACCTGGACCTAGCCTATAGCCTAGCTTATCCAAGCCTAACCTATAATTTACATAGTCTACGCCTAAACAGGCCAGCTAAGACTACCCTAGAATAGCCTAACATAGCCTATCATACCAAAGCCTAGCCTAGCGTTATGCTTAGCCTAGCATAGACTAGCCTGAGCATAGACTACATATTCTTGCCCAGGTCTAGATAGTCCAGTTTAGAGTGGACTAGTATAGTTTACACTAATATAGCTTAAACTAGCATATTTTAGTTTAGCATAGCTTTGCATAGACTAGCTTAACTCGGATTAGCATAGCCTAGTTTAAACTAACATAGATTACCATAGCTTAGCTTATACTAGCATAGCTTAGCTTAGACCAACATAGATTAGCTTATCATGGCTTGTCATATGTTAGCTATGTGTTAGCTTAGATTAGCATAGCTCAGCTTAGACGAGCGTAGGTTGGCTTAGCTTAGACTAGCATAGCGTATCCTTACTTAGCATAACTTAATTTATCTTAGACTAGCATAGCTTATCCTTACTTAGAATAACTTAGCTTAGCTTGGACTGGCATAGCTTAGCATGACTTAGCTTAGACTATCTTAGCCTAACTTAGCCTAACATAGCATAACATAGCTTGACTTAGACTAGCATAGCTTGACATAGGTTAGTTTGACTACCATAATATAGACTAGCTTAGCTTAGACTAGCATACCTTAGACTAGCATAGCTTAGTGTAGCGTAGCATAGCTTAGCTTAGCCTAGCATAGCGTAGCATAGCATACCTTAGCTTATACTAGTATAACTTGGCTTAACGTAGACTAGCACAGATTAGCTTACCTTATTATAGCATATTTTAGCCGAGTTTATCTTAGCTTAGCTTATCCGAGGATAGTTTAGCTTAGCTTGGTGGAGTATAACTTAGCTTAGCCTAGTTTATCTACCATACCCTACTCTACACCATCTACACTTAGTGCCCAAAGAGTGTAAACCCTGTTCTTATTTGACCACATTAGACCAGACACCATATGCTATAAAACATATCTTATTGAACCACCTTATAGACCACATGCGCTTAGTCACCATAGACAGTAAAACCTTGCTTATTGAACCCCCTTAGACCAGACACTATAGACTGTAAAAACTATTTTATTATACCACCTTATTGATCATGCACATCCACGTATAGTCACCTCAGACAGTAAGTAAGACCTGTCTTATTAGACCACCTTATAGATCATGCACATACACTTAAGTCACTATAGACACTAAAACCTGGCTTATTGGACCATCTTATAAATCACATACACTTAATCAACCTGGGAAGTAAAACCTGCCTTATCAGATCACCTTATGGATCACATACACTTTGTCAATATAGGCAGCAAACCCCATCTTATTGGACCACTTTAGAGCAGACACTATAGACTGTAAAACCTGTTTTGTTAGGCCATTTCATAGATCACATACACTGAGTCACCGTAAACAGTAATACCTGTCTTATTAGACCACTTTATAAACCACATAGGCCTACACTTAGTCACTTTATAAATATTATTTAACTAATGTCTTATTGGGCTACCTTATAGACTATATAGAGGGTAGCTACATGTGTACCTATATATGTATTAGCAGTGGTAGATGGTAACGTGCTGGGACAAACGTTCAGTATTGCCGACTACATAGCATGCCCAACTGTTAACTTATAACCAAACTATAGGTAGCGCGTATATGCGAGCACTATTTATAGCAAAATCTACATCTATGTTGTTCCGTTTTAGCGGCATCTATAAATAGTTAGTTATCTAATTACAGCTGCGCTTTGTCGTTATATTGTTAAAAATGTGTTAAAATTATTGAGTACAAGTTAATTTAGATGTGCATATTCACAACAAAATGACTCAAAATTATATTGTTAAAATTATACACCTTTAGAAGCTTAAATTATGTGCTTAGATGCAAGGAAACGAAAGAAATCATAGCACATGATGATTTTATTACGTATTAATTAATATAATTTTTTTAAGTTCTGAAATTGAATTAGAGACACAAGTTCCTAATTCAACATCACAACTAAAAAGATTATATTAATTTATACGGAATGAAACCATCATATGCTAAGATTTATTTCGTTTCATTACATTGAAGTAGATAAATTAATCATCTATAAATATACAACTTTAACAATTTTATTTTCAAGCATTTTGTGAATATGCGCCTTTAAGGGGAGATAAGTGTCTGAATTTGTCCTAAGTCAGCTGGTCAGTGAATTCATAATACAAGGTAGTTGAAGGCACAGCCCGCTTAAAAAATACCATATGTGAGCTTCTATTGGTCATATGCAAATGAAGTTGGAGGAAATTCCGAATACTGCTTACGACTATAATCTCGTCACTGATTGGTCGGTCCAAAATCTTCTGAAGGTCTCCCAAGTGTAACATTCATAATTAACATATCCTGGATGTTTCAATTATATGCTCTTAGTAGAGCTTCTGTGTTCGAATGACATTTCCATGTAATTACACAAATCCGTCAAGATGAATGTTTCCACAAGACGAATTAATGGGTGGCTGATAGAGGAAAAAGATAGGCTTCTTCATATGGACAAACCCACTTTTAGCTATGCCCCGCCCATCTAAGCTAAGTTCCGTCCATGTCTTGCACGTGGTAGTAGCTATTTTTTTTACTTTGAATCTTGAATTCCCATCATCCCAATTTGATGGTAACTAGCTAACTATACAGATGACATGTTGGACACTTTGAAACTAATTTGACTGTTAATGACAGCAACAGCGCCTAGTCAGATTACTTTAAAATATTCAACAGGATGTTTATTAAATAGTAAAAACATACAATTTGTAGAACTCACAGTTTATTCTAAGTTCATGACGGAGTATTTCTGTCAATGGTAATTGTGACGGCAGTCTTCACGTGGCGCAATAAAGACATCTGGCATTTTCTCCTGACATGGTCGAAGATGACAATCATTTCATTATGACATCATCATGTTTCACGTATAATGAGGAAAGAGCGAAACTATTTACTGAAATTCAGTCTCTGTTTCCTCTGTTTGATGTGGTCCCGAAACATGTTAAATAATATGTCATCATCTATATGAGTTCCACGTCAAACGTACAAAATCAGCAGCGCACAATATATGCGCGCCCACATGCATATGGGTGCGGCGCAACACCACCTTCCCCACCCACCCACACCCACGCACGCACGCAAGCAAGCGCACGTACGCACGTCGCAACATGCATTTGTCTCCCATTTAGATAATATAATAACTAGAAGAAATTGCATCTCGTTACCAGCTGCGTTATTAAGTGTCCGAATATCGGGCTTTCTGAATAATGGGTTGTCGGAACATTGGGTTGTTGGAAAAGTGGGCCGACCCCTTGCATTCAGCAAATATCGTGCGGACAGACAGACATACAGATAGAAGAGTGTGGGCGGGACTAATACTAATATAAGAAAGGTAAAATCACGCACATTATTGTAATACATACTAGTAGCGTCTAATAGCATACGTATACTGTAATGAATAACGAGCGTCTTCAAGCCTATTTACATCATCCAAAAAAGCAATTAATAGCATCCGCATCCGGCGTTTAAAACCACGTGGTATAAACAACTCCAGCTTTTAAGAAATATAACATATATGCACGACGCACGACGCGCGACGTTTGAATTAACGTCGCGCATCGTGCGTCGCGCGTCGTGCACGACGCGCGACGCAAGAGCCGACGTTGTGCACGACGTCGCGCACGACGTCGCCCTTTATAATAATTTTAACTTTTAAGAAATATAAAATATATGCACGACGCGCGACGCGAGACGCGCGACGTTAATATTAATGTCGTGCGTCGCGCGTCGTGGCGACGCGCGACGTTTGAATTATCGTCGTGTATTTTTCGTCGCCACGACGCGCGACGGAAAAATGGCAATTTTAGAACACCGTACAAAACAGAGTCTAGAAAACCGTATCCGTATTCGTCTAATAGGTTAGAATCCGTAGAGTAGTAACGTCGCAAGGGTAGTACTTAGCAAGAAGCGCGGGTCACGTAGTGCTAAGCACTCCTTGACCTTTTGCACATGTCACTCTCTAGACACCGGTGAGTCACACGATCACGCCACCTTCTAGGTCAGACTAGGTCACTGGCGACGGGTCACAGAGATTAGAGGAGCCTAGAATAGTATCATCTTACCGATTGCATCAGCCAGGTAACGGAAGTGGAATGACGTAGCACCTCATTAACATACTTCTAGAAGGGTCTAGAAACTTGGGCCACAACCCACCCTCTCGCATTTTACTATGGGAATTATTTCGTGACTTTTGTGACGAGAAGTGGATTGACTGGTGACCAATAGAATGACTACAGTGGCCAGCCTGCCATCTTAAAACGAGAACGGGAAACGAAGACGGAGAATCCTACGAAATAGGACCCGTAACGAGGGCGACGATAACGATCGACTTTTGCGCGGGCACGAACGAAAACGTAAACAAACAAAATGGCGACGAACATAACGACACGAACATAGCCGATCCAGCAGTTGGTAGAGGCAATGCTGGAGCAGAATAGGGTGGTAATCAAGCAGAACAAAATGCGCGAAGAACGCGAAACGCTGAAGGAGCACGCGGCGCGGATCGAAAAATGCGACGGTACAGTACCCAGAGAAACGAAGAGGTACCTGGAGGAATGCGGCGGTGCGATGTTTGCCATTGGCCACGACAAGGCAATGTAGTTGGTCTGGTGGACGACGATTGGCGAACTCCACGCAGCATTCGTGGCATTTATTCAAGACAAAAACAAAGATACGTTAACGTGGGAAGAGGTAAGACAACACATAATGAATAATTTCGTTAGCGCGAATCAGGAAGATGCACTGAAAGACGAATTAGACACGGTTAGACAGAACCGCGGCGAGTGTATACGCGCGTTTAACCGACGATTTAAGCAGCTGTGTACAGCGGCATACAGCGTGCGACACAGCGTCGGGGACAAGCGGATCATAAAGAAAGCGTACTACCAAGCCTTGTCGGATAAGGCTATGGCAAGACGCGCAGTCCGACGCGAGGCAGGAACCCTAGACGAGTTGATAACGTTCACGGAGCACGAAGAGGCTCTAAACGAGAAAACAGACACTTACGTACCAGGTAAGAGAAGAGAAGAGCCGATGGAAATCGACGCGTACCATGAACGATACCACAGCGACGACGACGAGATCGCGGGCTTCAGACGAAATGACACACACCATGAACGATACCGCGAACGATACCGCGAACGACACCGCGACGACAACGATGAGGTGACACACCTCCGACAACAGTTAGACCGAAAAGAAGACGTGATTAAACGAATGCGGCAAGATAAGTACGATCGGGAGAACCGAAGCACCATGGGGAACGATCGAAGTTCCGTCAACAACGACCGCGAAACACGACAATGTTTTAGTTGCGGCCAACGAGGGCACATAGCACGGCAATGTAGGAACGGGCAGACGTGATACCGCGAAAGCGCGAACGTGGTATGTTATCGGTGCAACAAGCCCGGGCACATCGCGACGAAGTGCAAGACGGAGCAAGCGAGTTACGAACAACGAAGGTCGAGGAATGATGATGGACGCGCATTGAGCGAATCGACACCACGTAACAGGCCACAATGACGAGGTGGACCGGCGAAACGAGGAAGCGCACGAGGAAGGGGAAAACGACCAGCGAGTCACGGATTCGCACAGGCACGAGACATGCCATCCCCATTCCCACAGGAGTCGACGAACGGACCGACATGCATGGCATGTGGCGGTATAGGCCATACGAATTGGCAATGCGTGAATACGGCGAATAATGCGAAAGTACGGTAATCGGGAGGAAACCACCGAGGTTTCCGAACAACGAGCCACGATTCGGCGCGACGGAGATCAACAAGTGCGACAGACAGTCGGAAAACGAGGACGGAGGAGGGCCAACGCGGACAGGTTCCTCGTCCAGCTGCCAATAGACAGTCTGCAGAACAATGGAAAAGGGTATGTACTGACAATGATAGATACGGGCGCAGTGACATCACTCATTAGGAGCGATATATGGAAGAGCTTGTTAGGAGCTCGTCCACTTAGGAAAGCACCTTTATTGATAGCTGTAAATGGTTCACCTATCACGATCTTGGGCGAAACCCAATTTAAGTTCCAAAATGCTAAGCCAGTACCAGTAGTAGTAGTAGAACGAATGAAGTCAGAATGTTTGTTGGGTGCAGATGCACTCCGGATGGGAGGGGCGATAGTGGACACGGGGAAAGGAGAGTTAACCTGGTTTGGGAAGGTTTATCCTTTTACCACACCCTTTAGGCAACAAAGTGATTATAAGATAGAGAACATTAGGTAGACAACTGGATTAAAAAATATCGACGAAATACTCGATGAGTACGCCGACAGTTTTGACACTGGGCGTCCCAATACGTTGGGGAAGATCCCGGGAGTAGAGTGTACGATACCCACTGGAGGCCAACCCCCGATTAGGCAACGAGCATATAGAATTCCGTTAAAGAAAGCGCATATCGTAAAAGAAGAAATCGGGAAGATGCTAGAGGCATGGGTCATCCGACCTTCCTCATCACCATGGGCATCTCCCATAACATTAGTTCCGAAGAAAGACGGTACGACACGATTTTGTGTTGACTACCGCGCGTTGAATACAATTTGTCGAAAAGATTCTTACCCCCTACCGAACATAACAGACATTTTCGACACGATGGGCAAAGAGACACTGTTTTCCACTATGGATCTGAAGGCCGGATACTGGCAGATCCCGGTGGCGGAGTCAGACATAGAGAAAACAGCGTTTGTATGCACAGAAGGCCTATTCGAATTTTTGCGAACCCCATTTGGTTTTTGTAATTCGGGAGCGGTATTCCAAAGAGCGATGAATAGGATGTTTCACGAATACGTAGGAAAATCTTTGCACGTATTTATCGACGACATCGTAGTTTTTTCGCGAAACGGAAAAGAACATGCTCACCACCTTAGACTAGTCATGCAGAGGCTACGAGAATTCAACGTACAACTGAAGAGGAAGAAATGCGACTTCGCATCGGAGTCAGTTGATTTACTAGGATACTGGGTATCCAGCAGAGGCATTGCACCACAGGAAGGGAAGGTGAAGTGCATCAAAGAGATGAAGCCACCTCAGACGGTAGCAGAGGTGAGGAGTTTTTAGGAGCGACAGGATATTATAGGAACTGCATGGAGAACTATGCGGTGGTCGCGCAACCCCTGGTCGAGTTGACCAAGAAATATAAAAGGTTTGAATGGGGTGCCGACGAACAAGTAGCATTCGAGAGGTTGAAGGACCTGTTATGCAGCGACACTGTTTTGACACGGCCAGACCTCAACAAACCGTACAGGTTGTATAGGGATGCATCCAGTTACGCAGTTGGAGCGATACTTGTCCAAGTAGACGACAGGGGTGTTGAGAGAGTGATCCAGTACATCAGCACCACGTTGAAGGACAGCCAACTCAACTGGTCAGTAATTGAGAAAGAGGCGTACGCAGTAATTTACGTATTAAAGAAGCTGCGACCATACCTGGCAGGAGCCAAGTTTACGGTATACACAGACCATAAACCACTCAAGAGCTTATTCGTAGGAGAGGTGCGCAACACGAAGGTACAGCGTTGGGATGTTCTAATCGCAGAATACGGGTGCGCGATAGAATATATCAAGGGATCAAAGAACGTGAGGGCAGACATGTTGTTTAGGCTTAGACACCCAGCAGAGATAGCCACGTTCGACACAGGGGACTACACAATCCCAGAGACAGAGACAGGAGTTCTACCATACATACCATTGGAAGCATACGATATTCCAATAGAAGAGTTAAAAGGAGAGCAGCTAAGAGAATTTCCCGAACTTTTCGGAGAGACAGCGGAGGACCAGATGGTACACAACGGAATTGTGTACTCCACACTGACGCCGTCAGCGACGGATGCAGAGTATCCGCAAATGATCCTCCCCACAAAGTTCAGAAAAAGAGTTTTGGAGCAAGCTCACAAGAGAGCTGGACACCAGGGACTGCAAAAGACATTAGCACTGGTAAGGGACTCATTCGTCTGGCCAACAATGCGGAGAGACACGGTACAAATGCTTGACCTCTGTCCGACTTGCCAGGTCAACAGACAGATCACAACGAGACCGACGTTTACGCCTATGCCATTAGAGAATTATCCAGGACAGCAGATAGGAATGGACTTGATAGGACCACTCATAACGTCAGACCAAGGGAACAAGTACATCATGACGATAGTAGACCACTGTTCGGCATGGGCCGAAGCGTACCCAATCATGAACAAGTCAGCAGATGCAGAGTGGACCGTAATTATGACGATGACACCACCGACAGTACCTGAGGTGTTATTCACGCAAATTAGCCAGATCAGAGCAGCCATAAGATATGCCGAAATGCGAAAAATGGTGTCACCACATGACACGGTTGGTTTTAAGTTCCGGTTAGACAAGGCTCTCGTCGGAATAAAGCGACCAGCGACGAACGCGGATACGAGCGTGACGCGGAGACGACGCGGCTTGTTCAACTTCATAGGAGACGTAGCGTCATCATTATTCGGAGTCGCGACGTCCGGCGATATCGAAAATATGAAAAGGATAGTTAGGAAATCGATGACAAAAGTAAACAAGCTAGTACACTACACGAACGAATTAACGTCACACGGAAAACACGCGGTCGACGAAATCAACATCAATAGAGACAGGATCAGGAATATATCGCTAAGTATAACAGAGGTAAGAAATTTCGTAAGAAATCAGACATTACGTCAACAAGATTGGAACCGATACATGTTTACACTAGTTAGGATTGGCCAAGAAGTCAACACGGTAGAAAACGTAGTAAATACGCACCGACAAGCGATAATGACGTTCAAGAGAAGAACGGCTTCCTGGGAACTCGGTAGGTTAACCGAGGAATTGTTCAGTCCGGCAGATCTGTTGGACGTGAGTAGGAACATCGACAGAGAGTCGAAGCTTATTAAGCCGTACCAGTGGTATTATTCCAACACGATCGTGTATCCATTATGGAACGATCCCGAAAACTTACATTTTATCGCGACGCTACCGTTAATAGACAGCGGGAGTTACATAGAGCACGGTATGCTCTCGTGGCCGGTTATGTTAGGAGAAAAGGGTCATTTCATGCAGATTATTTTGTCCAGGGTTAGCATAGGATTAGACACCTGAACGGGTCGATATTTCGTCCCCCATAAGTGTAGAGGAGAGAGTCCCCGAGTTTGCGGGGGAGACTTACAAATTGACTCTAGTCATGTTCCGTGCATCAACAGTATGTTGACCAACACGACAGACTCAAATTGTAACGTTAAGTTATCTCAGTCCAAGGACACATCCAGTAAATTGTACAAAGGGAAGTATACCAACGTAGTTTTGCAGACGTTTGGGGAGGAAGTAAGTGTCTATTGTGAAGGGAGAATGACTGAGAGGCATATGTTGAAGAACGGAGTGTTCGTATTGAAATCCTCCAGGTGCTCGTATAGTGGTAGGGGATGGCAGTTTCGACCGGTGAAGAGATATGAGCACCGGTACGAAAAGTCCAGCCCCACCCTAAACGTGACACAGATTGATTTATCTGATATATTGATGCAGAGCCTAGTAGTTAAAACACTTAAGGCCGTGAAGTGGGACCAATTGCAGAAGGTGAAGTATGTTCCACTAGCGCCCATATCAGAATTGGATGTCAGTGCACTAGACTTCGACTTTCAGGATGGCTAGTCGATAACATTGTACGTTATAGGGGTGATAATTGTAGCTATGATTGTAATTGTTATCATGTATAAATGCAGAGTATTTTCTAAGTGTTCAGATAATCGTGACGGGACATTCGCGAGAGGACTTCGCAGAGTCCTCTCACAACGAAAATCAGCCGGAGCTAACAACACCAAGCACGAACCTAACGAGGAGTTAGAGCTTCCTCGACAGGAAAACGAAATGACTCCAACGGCTCCCGGATTCGTCAACATAAAGATACCGAACGTATCCTTCAACCACGAATTTCACGACCGACCAGCACTGTATCCTAGCACGCACGAACTCACGTTCCAGTACCCGAAGCTACCGGCATCGGACGGAAACGATGCGGGGCAATAGCATTCGATGAGCTATAACCGGTACTCGGGAACGTCGTCAGAACGAAGACGACTATGTTGTATAGAATTATTATTATTACTGTTCACGTTTAAATGTCAAAAGTATCGTGACAGTAGATACTGTAACGAATTCGTAATGTTTTATAGTATTATTATTGATAATGTTATTGAACCATTGAGAATGACAAGACAAAAACGATTGTCGCAGACGGGAACGGAGGAACTCATGCATCGATCGACAATAGTAACGTTTTGAGCTGTTGATAGTTCACAGCGAGTTAAAGGGCAGGTTGATGTACAGCAACCTGGCATTTAACTTCGGTTGTGGGGCGTATGTGGATTTCTGTATGACGGACTGATCATCCGGATTACTAAAATCTAGACATATTGGGCCTTTAATGATAAAGCTAGCAGAATAGACGATCGATGCGTGAGGTCGGGTAACGTTACGTAAAAGGCCTAACGACAGTAGACGGAATAGCAACAGGTTACAGGGACAAAACAGAGTCTAGAAAACCGTATCCGTATTCGTCTAATAGGTTAGAATCCGTAGAGTAGTAACGTCGCAAGGGTAGTACTTAGCAAGAAGCGCGGGTCACGTATTGCTAAGCACTCCTTGACCTTTTGCACGCGTCACTGTCTAGACACCGGTGAGTCACACGATCACGCCACCTTCTAGGTCAGACTAGGTCACTGGCGACGGGTCACAGAGATTAGAGGAGCCTAGAATAGTATCATCTTACCGATTGCATCAGCCAGGTAACGGAAGTAGAATGACGTAGCACCTCATTAACATACTTCTAGAAGGGTCTAGAAACTTGGGCCACAACCCACCCTCTCGCATTTTACTATGGGAATTATTTCGTGACTTTTGTGACGAGAAGTGGATTGACTGGTGACCAATAGAATGACTGGGAATCGTAGCCAGTCAGGGGAGAGTATTATTAACCAATAGGATAATTTAGTAGATTTAGTAGTAACCAGTCAGCGACTGGCACACAATACTACATAAGGAGCTGTATGCTCGTAATAATTAAGCTTTGTCTTCACTACTATAAGTCACGTTAGTTGACTTCACGAATCGTGTCATATATAGCCGTATTGTTGTACATAGTCCGTTTTGCTGTGAATAAACATACTAATTCACCCAGCACGTACACGTTCCGTTATCGTTCATCTTCACGAACCGCACCCGTCTTTTCCACTCAGTTAATCGTGAGGAGGAGCAACACCTCCCCGAATCTACCCAGGCTTATTTGTAGACCCCCAAATCTACAATATGTAACATATTTATAGTAGCGTATGTATAGCTAGTATTACACAGTAATAGGTGTAATTACATATATTAAACTGTACATTGCACTATAGCAGAGCAGTAGTAGTAGTAGTAGCAGTAGCAGCAGTAGTAGTAGTAGTAGTAGTAGTAGTAGTAGTAGTAGTAGTAGTAGTAGTAGTAGTAGCAGCAGCAACAGCAGCAGTAGTCGTAGTAGCAGCATCAGCATCAGCAGCAGTAGTAGTAGTAGTAGTAGTAGTAGTAGTAGTAGTAGTAGTAGTAGTAGTAGTAGTAGTAGTAGTAGTAGTAGTAGTAGTAGTAGTAGTAGCAGTAGTAGTAGCAGCAGTAATAGTAGTAGAGGTAGCGATAGAGAGGGCAGTTGTGACCTAAAATGAGTCTTTGGCTCCCTGGCTATTAGTCATCTCTAATTTTTCAAATGTAATTTATGCGACAGACACCCTGACCCACATTTACGGCCGCGGGGTATGGATCTATGATGCCAAAATTAACATTTTCTCACCAGCTAAAGATCCTAAACACAATTAATCCTACGTTCTATGCGTCGTTGATGATAATAACGGCATTTTAAATCTAGGCCTATAGTTGATTATTCTTAAAAGTTTTACCGAGACTATTAAGCTAAAGAGTATCGCTGACCTACGCAAGAATAGCTTTCAGTCAAAGTGTTTTCAAAATATATAGCCTGTTTCTCGGTTGATATTAGACATCTATGAGATTCTGAGTGATTGTTGCTAATAGGTATTAATATTCATAAATTGTTAAATTTTCAACAAACTAAATGACTACGATTTAGGTTAAACAGGCAATCAGCGTATATTGGGGCTAATGTTGGCTACTCAAGGATAAATTCGTGTTAACCCTTTTAGCACGCAAGCCGGCTAAAAGCGATCTTGGGAAATGTCTATTTGCGAATCAATAGACTAGTTTTGATAATGTATCACTGGAATGACTGGCCCGGTAACCGAGCCAGTCATTCAAGTGATACATTTTCAAGAATAATCTTCTCTATATCTGAATATAAACATTTGCTATGAGAAATTCTTAATTTCATGGACAAATTTGATGTTTAAAGGCCTAAGGACATATTCCCACAAATCTTTCTTTCGTGATTTATTTAATCTTTTTAACCGGAAAGTATGAAAGTCAAAAACACATTTACATTTCAAATATCCAAAAGCTGATAAATCTATTAATTTATTATAAGTAACCACATGGATAAAACACTTCTCGTGGGAGGGTTGGGTTGGGGGTGGGGGTGGGGGGTGGGGGGGGGGGCAATTCTAGCATTTACCAACGAATTATGTGTTCATACATCCACTGATTGTCACAGAAATTGCTAATTATAAATTCCACAATTATGAAAATTGTAAACGCAAATCTAGGCTGAAATTTGTCTTCGTTTTGCAAAGAAACCGAAGTACTTAGGCATAGCCTAATTTTTAACGCGTGCTTGTTCCTACATGCCTACGTATGTAATGAACGCATATTATTCTTACGTAATTAATCATTTGTGCTTTTTCCACACTCAATGCATTATCTATTATGCGTTTGAGCGCTGACAACGGTTACAAACCGGCCAGCTTGTCATAATTTTTTGTCCGGAAAATAAGTTCGGACGAGCGCGAGAGAGCGCGGTTTGACCTTTCCAGGCTTGACCTTTTCAGGTTTGACCTTTTCGGGCATAGCGTGCAAGCGCACGATTTGTCTCTTCCAGCGTTTGCATACGCGAGTATGCAGTCATGCATACGAATCATCAATACAAACTATAAATGGTCCTTTCCATTGTATCTATCGATCATATGACGTCGTATGTCGTCAACATACACGACGTGAAGGATGACGTCATAAACATGGCATTGTGAATGATTCGAAATAGTCCGTCTTTAACGCCGTTTAATGGTCCATCACTTTGTAGGCCTACCAATTGTATATTTTGCTGTTTAGTAAACATGCTGTTGAATATTTTGAAACTATGGCAGCAGCAGTAGTAAGAGATTAATTAATTATTTCAGGAATATTGCTAATTCAGCAAATAGATCCGGATATTTGACAGGATGTCCAAAAATCCGAGGCCTGTTAAAAAAATCAGCATTTTTCGGATATCCGGCCTCTCCCAAATGAATAATTACATGGCAACAAATATTTTAAGTATGGAGGTGGGAGGGAGGGAGAGGGAGAGAGAGAGAGAGGAAGAGAGAGAGAGAGAGACGGGCTGGGGGAGGGGGGGGGGAGAGATGGCGGGGGGGGGGGGGGGGGAGGAGGAGAGTGGTGGTGGTGGTGGTGGTGGTGATGATGATGGAGAGAAATCAGTCACACCGGTCATGCTGAGAAATAATAATAATAATAATAATAATAATAATAATAATAATAATAATAATATTAATAATAATGGTCTTTACTGTATTATGATGTGAAATTAAATTAAAACCAATATTGATGAAAGGTAAAAGAGACGATGCATCGGCAGTAAGTTACTAAATGGATATCCGGAAATCTGGAGTAGATTATTTATTTTCACAAGATTGTTAAAGACGATTTGAAACATATTTTAGTCAATGGACCATTCCAGTTTATCGATCAATCATGACGTCATAATCAACTCGGTGACGTGTATGATGACGTCATACATAATGACGTCGTGAATGACATAGATTAGATCAGTTCGTGGGGTCACGAAAGCTTAATTGATAACGGACTAAGCGTTGCTGTACGAATTGTATGTCTGGGTCGCTACATCTTTACTATTTAATACAGATTCTGTTGAATAGTTTGAAACTCATTTGACTGGGTGCTGTTGCTTCCGTAGTCATTCCAGTGGTAACATTTAAAAAATAGTCTTCTCTTGGCCTGCAAATTGAAACATTCAATAAGTAAATATTTAAATTTTTTCGAAAAAATTTAGTCATTAAAGGGTTAAAGCTTTAAATGCATATATTTTAACAATTCTATTTTCAAGCATTTTTGTGTGACTATGTACCTTTAATTTAACATCAATTCAATTCAATTCAGTTGCTACTGACAGTCTATTAGCATCGTATGTATTTTGACACCAAAATAAAGAAACTGTCAAAGCGGATATCTCTTCTTAAATAATCATTTCAATACAAGACTTGTTGTGGTGGAATACACACACACACACACACACACACGCACGCAGGCAGGCAGGCACGCACGCACGCACGCACGCACGCACGCACGCACGCACGCACGCACGCACGCACGCACAAACACACACACACACACACACACACACACACACACACACACATACACACACACACACACACACACACACACACACCACCACCACCACCACCACCACCACCACCACCACCTCCACACCCACCCCACCCACACACCCCCGCCACTACAAAAAACTTGCAATAGAGGCATTGCTATTTACGATCACGTTTAAGCCATACATTCAGAATATTTGTTACCATAGAAACCAAGCAAAATACGTGTAATTTAATCACTGATCTTCTCGTATGTGTCTGTCCTAAACCAGCTAATAACGTAATTCATTCCTAGCTAAACCCCGCCCATTTCTTGCTAAGATCCGCCCTATTTCCCCGTCTATTGGGATCAGTTTATATAAGCCTTCAATCCTGAACTCCCAGAAACACAATTTCAAGGTAGCTCTTGAATATTTTTGAACTAATTTGACTGGGCGCTGTTGCTGCCAATGCCAGCAACAGCGTCCAGTCAAAATAATTACAAAATTTTCAACAGAATGTTTAGTAGGGTCTACATAGTAAACCCATTAAAGACATACTATTCGTACACTTGACACTTCCATCTTCATGACGAAGGTTTTCTATTAATTATGATTGTGACGTCAACCTACATGTGACGTAATTGTATATGACGTCATATACCTGATCGACAGATCGGACATATCCATCGCTTCAAAATATTCATAAATAATTACATTGTGATTTTCTTAAAGTTGATATTCTTGAATATTATTGTTTAACCCCTCTTGTGTCAACCGCGCCTCAAAGCGCTCAATATACCACTAATATAGGCATATTGATTAACCATTTAACGGTCAGGATTCGTAAAAAAGAAGACAGTTTTGCTCATTGAATGCAATCTATTTGCAGGCCAAGAAAAGACAATTTTTAAAAGTTTTCCAATGGAATTTACAAAAAGGTCTTTCAGTTGTCCCGTAAAGGAAAACTGTTTGAACAGTATGTGGTCAAGAAAATTGAAATGTGTGCGTAATCAGTATCCACAATCAGTATTAATTTGCGGGCCAAGAGGAGCCAATTTTTGATAATTTATCACTGGAATGACTGGCTCGGTAACCGAGGCAGTCATTCCAGTGTTAAATTTTCAAAAAATCGTCTTCTCTTGGGCTGCAAATTGACATTGGAGAGACTGCTTTGGTCAGCTCTACCATTAAATGGTTAATTTGACACAAGATGGGCTAAAGGGTTAATCTAAAGATAATTCTCTAATTTCAAATACAATCGCAAAATTTGTACTTTAGGGGTCTACTTAAATATTTAAATACTAAAAATAGTTGTCTTTTGTGTAATTAAAATCAACGTCGATATTAACTGTAATCCTACTAACATAACCCCCGTATCGTGGCATTTTTATTTCTTCTATAAATAACGATCCACTAATGTAATGTCGAATGAAAAAAGATCGTGAAATATGGCCTTAAAATATTTTATTTTTATTCCATTGCCTGACATTTTCAAAGACAATTCGCACACATCCCGGACATTCCCATTAAAGCTGAGCTCAACACGATCGATGCGAAATTACTTCCAAGAGAGTCGACCTCCAACGCTTGACGGCATAGCACATTTCCCGCGCTAGGAATATCCATTTTTTGTGTGCCACGGCGCTTTTTATATTTCATATATTTTTGTTTAGGGGTCAAATCAATTCCCACTATATACCGCTGATAGTAGACCTTGGGACAGACCGCAGAAACAAGAGAAAGTTTAACGCATTGAACGCTGGAATCCTAGGTCGTGTTCTCACCAGTATAGCCTTATTCCTGATTAAGTCTCTAGTGAGAACACGGCCTTAGATCCTAATTTAAAAGAAATTTCACTTGTTGGTTGTTCACTTTTTTTAAATTAATTTAAGAGGAACATGTTGCTGCAATAAATATCAGCAGCTTCCAGCCGAACTAGTTTCAAAAGATTTATAATACAATTTTTTAGATGACAAATGAGTTTTAATTTTAGCTTTTTTTGATGTTCAAGGATTTAGGACGATGAAGACTGCGTATATCGATGGGTGTGAAACAAATACCTTTGTTGTTCCGACCAAGAAAGAAAAACCATCCTACATCGAAAATACAAATGAAAGACCTTCACCTGTACTCCATACATAGTAAAACTGTCTATCAATTATATACGTGTGTTTGGGGTCAATTATATGCAACCACCATCAGTTGGTGGCAATGGATGAAACCACTTTTAGATATGCCCCGCCCATCTCTAGTGAAGCCCCACCCACACTTCGCCAGTGGTGTGATCTAGCGAACCCTGAATTCCGTGAATCTAAATGTCCAGAAGACTATACAGGTTTGCTGTTGCATATTTTGAAACTAATTTGACTGGGTGCTGTTACTGCCTATGGCCCTATGGCAGCAAAAGCGCCCAGTCAAATTAGTTTCAAAATATTCAACAGTATGTTTATTAATTCTTAAATACATACAATCCGTACATATGACGGACTATTAAGAGTTCCTGACGGGCTTAAATGTACTATTCATGTTGTATTTTAATTGTGACGTCAGCCTACCTCTGACGTATGTGATTATGTCGCCAAATACTTAACTGACAGATGTGATTCCTCCTTTTTCGATTTACCTTACAGTTTTCCCTATAGACGGGTCATATTCCTCATGTCCAAATTATGAGTACCAGCAAACAATTACTAAAGATATTAGCATTCAAATCGACTGTTGAAGGATATGGTTTTAAGACCATACGATGGCATTCTGTTTTGCCTTGCACGCCCGACTAATTTTTTTTTATGAATACCAACAAATTAGTGTTTCGTATATTTGTTTTTGCGTGGTATCTTTCGCGGTTGGAAATAGCACTATTATCCCGCAAGTTCATGTATTGCATGAGTAACCATATGGACACGGGTTTCTTCAACATCAATAAGCATCTCAGGGTCACCGGTTTAATTCCAATGAACCGTTCCAGTTTTTTCCACCTCTAGCTAAGCTCCACCCACACCTCGCTCGTGTTGGGATCGACCGATCCTGAACTCACTGACTATCAATTTCCAGAAAACTATACAGATATGCTGTTAAATATTTTGAAACTAATTTGACCGGTTGTTGTTGCTGCCTATGTCAGCAACAGCGGCCAGTAAAATTATTTTCAGAATATTCACCAGAATGAGTATTAAATAGTAAAGACATACAATTCGTACAACAACGCATAGTCCGTCTTCAAATTATGCGTTGGTGACGTGCTTATCAACATCATTCATGGCGTCATAATGACGTCATTGATTATGATGTCATTCTACACGTCACGTAGTTAATTATGATCGTCATAAGGTCGATGGATACAGTGGAAAGGTTTATTATCTGCCAGATGGCATAGAATCACATGTTCCAAAAGTATGTCCCTGATATATATCTGCCGATCTATTGCGTGTTAGTGGCTTGCGTGATGAACTGATGATGCAGTAACAACAAAGGTATATGTATGTATATTTGCTTGTGCTTGATTCACACAGCTCCACATTTCAGAAAATAAAGGCGTTTCTTGGGTGACAACATTCAGTTTACTAGTGGCCATATATTGGTTTATCCCATAAACACGGCTTTCATCCCGTTTAATATTTCTCGATATGAGCACACGTTTGACATTCAACGAAAGGTGTGCATTGGTTAGATAAGGTGTAAGAAATATTTTGATTGGTTAGATAACGTTAGTCCAAACGATGTTTTGTTTGTTATTATTTTTGGGGCACATTAGTCAGTAATGCGTCACAGCGACGAAAACCAACAGGTCAAAATGGTTTGTTCAAACAGTTTTCAGGATCCCCTTTATTGGGAAATTTTGTTAAAATATCAGTTTAAATGATAAAGAGAATCGCAAACTCGGCCCCATTTCATATGACTATTATCACCCTCGTCTGAAATTATCACATAACATTCGCTAAAGCTCGTGCAATGTGATAATTTTCCAGTCGGTTGATAATAGTGATATGAAATGGTACCCCGTTCCAGATCCTCTATATCTGTTTTCAGACTCTTAGATTAATTTCTTACGGTACGAATCGAACACAATGTTCATCTGACTAGCAAACTTAGCATCTTTGCGAATGTAGTTCAAATATCACCGCATAAAACATCAAATGTGATAACACACTGCTTCCATCTGTCGTACATTAGCCATCCTGTCAACCATGGCCCTCGGTTTCACCTTACGTTCTCTACGTTTGGTCAGATCACGCTGCTTGAGGAATTCTACAAGTTGCAACCTGAGCAGACATTTTACCACCTATTGTGTCAACCTTTCCCTATATTGGTCAAAACGCCGAAAACGGCATCTGCAGTGGTCTTGAGGAATGTCCATTTGCATCCCAATCTAGGACTCTTTTTATCATTTTACAAATAGAATGACTGGCTCGATAACAGAGCCAGTTATTCCAGTGGTTAGATTTCAAAAGATAGTGTTTTCTTGGTCTGCAAATGGACACTTGATAAGCAAAGTGCTTGGATTTTCCTTGACCATTACTATTACATGGTCAACCTGGACAAAGTGACATATATAATAGGTTTTTTTGATAAACAACGCTTGGCTCAATGATTGAAAAGAGGGTTTACGGCAATTCATCTTAGTGAAAAACAGGTAGCCACACTTGGATCAGCGACAGGTATCGACAATAATGGACAACCATTGTCTTTATATCCAGAGTTGCTATCCGAAGGAGTCGGCATAACTGTCGCTAGAGAAACGGAACAAGAATCAACATCTTTCTTTACGTACGTGCTGTGCAGTCATCGTCTCCTCGAGTCTTCCTAGGCAGCCAAAATAAAATAATAATGGGAAATTCTTAAAGATTGATCAGCCAGATCCTTCTGTTGATATTTTCTATGTGAGTGCGCTCCCACAACATCTGTAGTCGTCATGTTTGTACACGTTAGACTGTATCTACCTCGAGAACTATGATGGCATTATCGCGCGATCAAGGATACTAAGCAATGAGGAGAGTGCTAGTGATAACACAGATGTATTAATTCGTCTCCGAGATCATACAGACGAAGGAATGTGTGTTTCAAGCATAAGTTAAAGCTTTCCGCAAAGATGAGTGTGGATTCCGTGGAACATACAATTCCAAAGAACATCGTAGGAGCGACTAGTTGCACCAGATTACCTTTTATACCTGCTATACTCTGACTTTTGCATTGCCCTGATGCAATGAAGGAATCCAGTTTTAGCTATGCCCCACCCATCCCTACCTAGGCTCCACCCACGATGCGTCCGTATTGGGATCGAGCGATCCGTGTACTCTCTGAATCTCAATTTCCAGAAAACTATACAGGTAAGCGGTTGAATATTTTGAAACTAATTTGACTAGGTGCTGTTGCTGCCATTAGTATCAAAATATACAACAGCATATTCCTTGTATCCTAAAGAATTTGTCGCTTCTGGTCCCTACGACTAACTGGGTTTCATCACTTGAATATTCGAGTCCCAGTAGCCCAATTGTAGGTAGGTCTAAGCTGTTGAATATTTCGAAACAAATTCAACAGACATAGGCAGCAAACAGCATTCCGTCAAATTAGCTTCAAAATATTCAACATAATACTCCTTACAGTGTAAGGGATTTGGGTCCTATCGTATTTGATCTTTCGGTTTCAAAGCATTAATCAAACCACAAAATAAAAGCTATAAAATGTAGTATTTGTCAGAGCGAATACGTTGTATAATGCGACCAATTGCTTTGATAGTTGGCCATACATTGTCATGCATTCAAGGACAATTCCAGTTAGTAAACATGTTTATATATGCATTAGTGCAGATGAAACGAGAATCAGAAATCGATGTTGCCGGTCGGGAATTGACAAGGCTGATCGACAAGACACGAGCCAAGGATATGACTGTATTATAACTGCATTATGGGATATTTCCTGTTAAAGGACTAGTAACCTCATCTCTTGAAGGTGAATCTAATCTGCCACTCATAAATTATGCAGGTAGTTATAAGCATTTTATCATGCCGCTAAAAAGATACTCAGGCGTTCGTAGCTAAATGTTGGTACATTTCTACACGATATGATGGCTGTCATGATTTATTGTTCAACCAATCCGAAAAACCTAGTGTGTCTGCCTAGGTATATAGGCTCAGTCATAGAGTACATGTAAGCTGTTGAATATTCTTTAACTAATTTAAATAAATTTCAAAATATTCAACAAATGAGTATTACATAATAAAGAATATAACACATTGGCACTTACATGACATCACACACTATCACTCGAAGAGACAAAATGGCGGCGATCACTGTTCAACATTTATGGCATATCACAAAGCAGATAATTGTGATATGGATAAAGGAATGTGACAGGATATGAATGTAGTCTATAAAACATAATCTACTGGTACAATTCAACATTTGAGATGAGATTAGCATCCCTTTAAGGAGTTAATTGCGAAAACAACGGCATACAATTCCTATTATAAGAAGAGAACCGTAGACATTAAGCTGTCCGACCATCAATTTCCAGTGATGATAGGGAGGTGTTTGCAATGACAGGCACCATTCGTGTCTAGAGTTGCACTTGGAATTTCAAGTTTTTGATTCATTCATAAAGATTTTATCCGTCTTTAGCTTGTTTGCAGCTATTGGGAGTTGCTGATCATGGGGTATCTTTTCCTCGTCTATAAAGTCCACATCGTCTACATATTCCATCTATAGAGGCATACCCAGTATGGACACTGGTGGTTTGGTCTAGTGGAATTTTCCAGCACATATTTCAATGCTGCCGCAAGATAGAAGGTTAAAAGCACAGGGGATAGCACATATCCTTGTAGGGAACCACTCGATGTCTCCAACTAAGTAGGCTTCACTGTCTTGACCAGTACTCTCGGAGTGGTGCCGGCGAGTAATAGTCTCACTAGTCGCAGCGCATGTTCATTTCAATTAAACTGGGGTAGTACATCCAAGATCTGTGAGCGTTTAATTGTGCCAATAGGCTCGTGGCATGTCAATACCTATTTGGCGGAAACCCCATTTTTTGGACATAATTACTATAAGACGTATCCTGATAACAAGAAGCAGCTTTAGAATATCACAAATACCAAAGCCGTAAACGCTGATTTGATGTCGAGATTCACCGGCATTTCGCAGAGAATCCCAAGCAGTTACTGGAATCATACGTTTCATTGCTATGTCCCGACATGATTTCCCCCAATGTTGGGCCGTTAGTAATTTGTCAGAAACGACCCACCTGTCTCCATATTACATGTGTGCGATTTACGTGATTAAATCGAAAATCATGATTATTTTTTAAACCGTGAATTTATCTCATTGAAAATTATATAACCGAATAATTGCGAACAATTTCTACTACATAACATAATTTCAAATCCTATATTTTAATTAAATTTTAATGCAATTGGTCAGTTTGGTTCAGTAAATGTATGCGCATTTGCAGGCCAAGAGAAGACTTTTTTTTTTAAATGTATCAATGTATCACTGGACTGATCGAGCCAGGCATCCCAGTGATACAGGACTACGGGGCCATCACAAGAAGGACACGACCAGATTTGAGATGACACGTCGAATCAATTGACCGTTCCAGTTTATCCATAAATCTTATGAGGTAATAATCAAATACGTGACGTGTAGGATAACGGCATAATCAATTACGTCATGAATGACGTAGATAAGATCGCCACGAACGTTTAATTGATGACGGAATAAGCGTTGTTGTACGAATTGTACGTCTTTACTATTTAATAAACATGCTGTTGAATACTTTGAAACTAATTTGACGGGGTGGGGGCTGTTCCTGCCATAGACAGCAACAATACCAAGTCAAATTAGTTTCAAAATAATCAACAGCTAGCCTGTATAGTTTTCTGGAAAATGTTAGTTAAGCAGTTCAGGGATCGATCGATCACAACACGGCGAAGTGTAGGTGGAGCTTAGCTAGAGATAGGCGGGGCATAGCTTAAACTGGATTCCCCCAATTCGCTTGTGCATCGCTATAATTGTCAACTATAGCATGAAGAGGGTGTGGGGATATAAACTCTGTTCACAAGAGGAAGGATTCAATCCGGAAGGATTCAATCTGCCGCTCAAGTATTTGATGACATAAACTTATTGAAGACCTAACCAGGTGCAAAAACCTTTTTAACTACAGGCGCGGTGTCACATGGTCAGCTGCGCAATGAGTGTTTAAACAATGGGTAATGGCATTACTAGAATGACGCTTGTATCTGTGTGCGCGTGAGTGGGTGCGTGCCTGTGTGCGTACGTATGGGCGTGCGACAGTACGCCCGTCCGTCCGCGCATCCGTGCGTGCGTGCGTGCGATATTAACGCGGTGAACACGATAGGCGGTATTCGGAAAATTCATTCATAATTTTGAAACTAATTTGACTGGGAGCAGATTACATGCAATAGTTACCTTGAAATTGAAATTCTGTGAATTCAGTATTTAAGGAGTTGGTCGACAATCTGACTTTATTGAAAAGTACTTTGATGGGCCGAAGAGGCTTCATTATAGACAGGGTCTAATAGTAACCTTTTCCTGTACGCTTTAATTAGACGAGTCAGGATTCCGCGATTCCTTAATTAACTTTATGAAAGCAATGATGTCTTCCTTCAAGGTCGTCTTTTCATCCGTAATGAAGTTCTCCTATTCGGTTAAATCCTACCATGTATCGATTTAAGAAGACCTTGCCAGTCCATTCACCCTACGCGAACATCTATAGGTAAATCTAATTGAACGTACTACAGTTCTGTATAATTGACTTGCTTTATGGCTATTGATAAAGGACAAGGACAATATGTTGCGCCCCAATAACAATTTCCCCATCCCCCCCCCCACCCCTCATTTGTACAACAAGCATAGCAGTTGGTAAGCGGTGCAAAACCAGCAAACAATCGGCTATATCAGTAGGCCAATTTGTAAACGTCACATGGCCCACTAGTCAATGGACCGTTCCAGTTTAGCTATGGCCCTCCCATCTGTAGCTAGGCTCCACCCACACCGTACCCGTGTTGTGGTCGATCGATCACTGAACTCACTGACTATAAATTTCCAGGAAAACTATACAGGTAAGCACATCGCTCAGTCAAATAAGTTTCAAAATATTAGGCAGAATGATTATGACGTCATATGATGGATGGATAAAGTGGAAGGGTCTATCTAATGGTGGTTGACAGAATTTCAGCGTGGATGAGAAAGTGAGTGCCAAGGGAGAGCATCCAGTGCTACCTATCACGAAATTATACGAGTGGATGTATCCGATCTGTCACTCAAGTATATGACGTCATAATCAATTACTTCACATGTAGGCTGACGTTACAATCAAAATGCGCAATGAATCGCATATCTAGGTCCCTCATGGACACTGAATACTCCGTCTTTAGTAAAATATTATGGTGAATATTTTGAAACCAATTTTACTTATTGCTGTTGCCGCAACAGCGCCCAGTCAAATTAGTTACAAAATATTCAACAGGTTACATTCAAGTATTGCTTGAAAATGAGATTTTGAGAATTCAGAATTCGAAGTATATAAATCGATCCCAACATGCCAGAAGCATGGGCGGAGCTTAGCTAGAAATGGGCGGGGCATGGCTAGAAACAGATCCATGTCCTGCACCTGCAAACATGCACATTCCACTTTACGAGTTAGAAGAGAAAACACTCTTTAACGTGGATCCAATCCATATATAATTATCTTACAAGAACATTGCGAAATAGATACACAGCAACCGTGATGACAGGAGAAACTTGATACTGGAAATGTTCAAGGATGACGTTAGGCCATCACACTTATAGCTACACGTGTAGTTATCGTACATTAAATTGTTAAAAAGAAGAACAACAGCCAATAGATGGATCATATTTACTGCTAGTAATGCAGGAGATGGCATCTGAGATCATCTAGATTTAAACATTTTCTTGGGAGGATGCCAGGAAACCCCTGGTTCTAGTTTGGCTTTCACTTTCCATCAGCCGGAAATTATCCTTTGCCACCACCCATCCCGTCATGGCAAGTCTTAATCCGTCACTGGGTGCCGCTAACTTAATTCAAATGCTATGAAATTAACACCCTATTTAACCCCTCTTGTGTCAACGCGTCGCTATAATGGTAACACCGGCTCTGCAGTAGTCTGGCGATCTGTCTATTTACAGGTCAAGAGAAGACTATTTTTGAAAATTTATCACAGGAATGACTGGCTCTGTTACCGAGCCAGTCATTCCCGTGGTAAATTTTCAAAAATAGACTTCTCTTGGCCTGCAAATTGACACTGACTAAGCAAAAATTTAGATTTCCTAGACGATTAACCCTATAATCGCCCCAAATTTTCCTAAATTCCAGTGGTATATTAGCCGCGAAAAAACAGTTCTCTTGCCCAAAAATGGTCATTCATTGAGCAATATTTGAATTTTCTTGTAAAAATCTTGATAAATGAAAGGGTCAATTGCCAAAGGTAGAATTTTGAGCGCTTTGAGGCGCTGTTAACAAACGAGGGGTTAACCCCCCCCCCCCACCCCTCCCCCCCCCCCTCCCCCCCCCCCCCGGTCAAGCCATCCCCACCCCCGCCAAGCCACCCCTCCTAACACTCGCGTTTGAGAAATTAGTCACTAAATGCTAGAATACTGTACAAATTGATGATATTATCGTTTTGAAATTGTTCCACTGAAGTCGTTTCTAGGATATGCCACACCCGCGAACAAACCTACCTTGGCATATATTCTATAGCGTTTTTGCAATAGTGACCTCGCATCTGGCCACAAGAGACAGTAGATTCCACGAACAATCTGTGTCCTGGTTCACTGTCTATGCGACCCGCCAAATAACCGCGAGAGATAGTAAATGTCATAGATAAGACCTGGCAATCCTTGACACCAGTAGCCCTACTGTATGCCCATTCTAATCTATTGCTATTCAACCGTTTCCTGGAGTAATTTGTCGGTTTGGGTAATTTGCGGATCATTTATCTCATATTTGATATTCATTTTGAAAACGTCGCCGCTGAATGCTGTTGCTGCAACGGATTTCTGCAACATCGTTTGTAAAATGAACATCAGTTTTTTTCTTCCACTCAGGTTATAGAATTTGGCACTTATAATCCATCCCTGACATATTAGTTCTTATCACGTCGACAATGAAAGATAATCAGGTTTTGGTATAGCTAAATGTTGATATATTTCTACAGCCTATGATGGCTATCATGATTTACGTTTCAGCCAATCAGAAAACGCATAGCCGCCTTGGCATATCTTCTCAGTCATAGAGGTGTCGTCTATAGCAATCGAGCAATCTCATTTACTGGTCGTTCTCTCTCCACCCATGAGTATACTGGGTACAAGTGGACAGAATGGGGCAGGTACCAAATTCAAGTTCAAGTTCACTTTATTACACTCAGGTCTTGTATAGGCATGTGAGGTATTACAGTTGATACTATATTTTATGACGGTAGATTTTATATACATAATTATATTCATTATGGATTTATCGACAAATGCGATTTATACACTCGAAAGTAGCACAAGGAGAAAGGTCGAAATAGTCGACAGCTATTAGATTGTGACTCAAATCGTACACTTGAAAACTGCACAAATGGAAGGTAACTTGAGAATTTTCTTTAGCCAAATTAGTTTCAAAATATTCGGAAGTCAATAAATTGCTAATTTATAAACGAGGTACAATTCGTAAAAGACACAAAGAGAAACTCAATTGAACATATTCACAAGTCAAATTGGTTTCAGAATACCAAACAGTTATTAAATTGATCTATCATTAATATACAATTCATGCACACGAAGGTGATATATACACCTGTGCAAAAGTTAAGCACCACCCTATTTTTACGCACATGCGAGGGTATATTCATGTGCTATGAAGAAAGCAATAGCATAAACATTTATGTACCCATCCATCTTAGTGCAAGAGGTAATAATACAACTAGAGGAATGCTGATTATGATGGTGGGGAAACACTGTATGTTTGTGTTTGAACTTGAAAACGAGGCCTGAATATGGTTACGTTGACACAACTGACAACTATTGCCCTACAGTTGACACACGTGGCTAGATTGTCATTAATGGTGTCTGAAAACGAAGTTTAACATCTGTGCACGAGTTTGAGACTGTCATTATTAATACCGGGTATATTCACCTTGTGCCTGGATGACGGCCTGGACACGACGTCTCATGCTGGTCACCAACCGACTGATACGCCATTGTGGTATTCGTTGCCATTCAAGATGGAGTGCGTCTGTTAATTCCTGTAGGTTCTGCACAGGAGGATCCCTCCTTCTCACCATGTTTCCCAGAATGTCCCAGATATGCTCAATAGGGTTCATGTCAGGGCTCCTTGCTGGCCATGGTAGGGTTTCGATGCCATCCTGGCGGAGGTATTCATGCACAGCTCTAGCACGATGTGGTCGGGCGTTGTCATCCATGAATATAGGGTGAGTTCCAGGTGCATGATTTACAAAATGAGGGACCACAACTCTATCCAGTATGGAATCTTGATATCTTTGTCCATTTAGTGTTCCAGGTACAGTCAACAGATCCAGCTTACAATCAAATGAGATGCACCCCCATATCATAACGGAACCTCCACCAAATGGAACTTCTTCCATGATGTTACGTTGGTCGTACGCCGTGCGTCTGGACCTCCATACACGAGTTCGACCATCTGTGGCATGAAGCAGGAACCGACTTTCATCGGGCCAGTGTACCCGTCTCCAGGATCTCATGTTCCAGTGTCTTCTTTCGTTGCACCACCTCAGACGCTCCTCGGTAGACATTGACACTCTATTGCGCGTTTCCCATTGCTGGCTGAGCACTCTGCTGTTGGTGAATGGAGATCTCCTAACAAGGCGTACTAGGGCTCGATCATCACGGGCAGTAGTCTTCTTCGGTCTTCCAGATCTAGGCCTGTCCTTCACCTCGTTAGTTTGCCCGTGTTTTGCAATCAAACGACTGATTACAGTATGGTTAATGTTCAGCTGTCTGCCAATCTCTCTGCATGACATACCAGTGGTATGCATGCCTATGATTTGCCATTTCACACGATCACTTAACCTTCGTCTTGCCATAGCGGTTCACAATCAAGAGCTAATTCTCTCTGTACAAATAAACCACGGTCATGAACACAAAATTCCTAATCTTGTCGCCTAAATCTGTATGTAATGTTCTACACCTCAAACTGGACTTTTACATAACTGAACACGTGTGCTGTTTCCCGCCACGCACGGACATCACGCGGCGTGAAGTCATGCATGCATGTGCATTTCGTACTTGGAATTATGTCAGCTAACGCGGGGACAAAAAGTTTGGCAGCCTAGTTGTACCATCATGTTTCTACGTTCTATTGTTTTTGCTGGTGCTTAACTTTTGCACAGGTGTATACATGCAAGGAGAATTGAGCATTTTCTCCAGTTTATGGTGAGAGGGCGGCAAGGGGCACTGTCGTGTCCATATATCGTGTGGTGAATTGTTAAAGGATACATTATCACTCTTTAACCAACTTATGTCAACTTAACCAATTACTAATCAAGTTGGTCAAAAAAACGACCGCTGCAGTGATTTTGAGAAATGCCCATTTGCAGGCCAAGAGAAGAACATTCCCGAAAACTTACCACTGGAATGACTGGCTCGGTTACCGAGCCAGTCATTCCAGTGGTATCTGCTCAAGTCTACTCCTCCTGGTCCCCAACTGGACTGCACAGCTGTGTCCACGTTTGAAGCCACTTTGACCTGATCCGGTGAAGTCGTCGATCTTATCTCGGATGCGGCATAGAGTAACATTGGATAGGATTTTCCGTATACTATTAATGAGCACAATGGGCAGCAGATTGGCTGGGGCGGCTTCTTGGGCTTGGGTAGCGCGATGAGAATGCATTGGCCTACAGCGTCGATGGGAAGGTGGTGCATAATTGCTGAATTGCTTATGTGCGTGATCTGTTTTGAGATAATGTCACTTGCGTATTTGAATAGTCCATTGCTCATGCCATCAGATCCAGATGCACGTCCATCTTTCAGGGCGTTAAGTGCCTTATCAACTTCTGCTGTATTAATTGGTGTTAGTAATGGCCTGGAGTCGCCTGAGAATGGGTGCAAGGGCCCATCATCATGGTCAGTGAACTGTTCCTTGAACCATTTTCAAAATGCCTCGGCTTTGCCCTGGTCAGTTCCGACGTCGAGGTTAGCTATCTGCTCCCCGAGGACCTTTTTGTATGACATTTGAGTGTCAGTGTCGCTGATGAGCTTGGTTAGTTTGTAGGTGACTCTAACCTCTTGCATTAGGTAGAGCTGGTTCATATGGAGGCGTGTAATGACTGGCTTATGGTCAGAATTGAGGTATGTATCTCCATAGGAACGAGCATCCCGAAGTAGGGGTTTTGCTGCTGTCTTGCACAGTATGAAATCTATTTGGTTGAAGATAGATTTTGTAGCCTTAGAACCTTTTGGGGCTTTGCGATCTGCAAAGTGTCAGTCCATGTTGTCCGGTGGCGGCATAGGTGTTTGAAAGCCGTGTTTGTGGCAAATAGGCCATTGGAACTAAGGAATGCCACCAGTGCATCTCCATTGCTATTGCGTGTGCCCTCTTCATACGATCCCATGCATGAGCCAAGTTCTGAACTTTTGTCCGCAATGCCGAGTTTACCCAGCTTGGTGTTGAAATCGCCACACACGAACAGTTGCCATCTAGCTGAGATAGTAATGGCGGAGCTCAGTTCTGCATAGAAGGAATCTAATATAGCTGGATTCTCTTTGGCCCTTTCGGTAGTTGGCCCATATGCATTGACTATGCGACACTTAGTGGTGATACGCTTTCGCGTTGATATAGCCAGGTCGATAAATGCAACGCGACCACTGACGTGTCCAAAACTAATGACATCGTCCAATACCCTTGGTCCGATTACGAAGCCTAATCCACTGTAAGTAGCCTGTTTTTGCTCCATGAGTACTAGCTTATGGCCTGTCTGAAGCTGCTGCTCTGAGTGTTTACCTACTTTAGTCCCTTGAATGCATGTGGTGTCGATTTTATAGTGTTCACAGTCTGCACCTAAGGTTTGTCTCTGATGTTGCAATCAGACCACGTACATTCCACGTAGCTATGGAGAAGCTCCTAGGAAGATTGCGTTGTCCGAGGATCTTGAGCGCAGTTTCTTATTAGAAGGTTAGACATAGTCAGAATTACCTCTGTATGCGGATGTCAGCCCGCATTCCTTGATGACTTAGTTTCCCAACAAAGTTGGTACTTACAGATGAGACCGGCGTGGAGGTGTCATCTTTCATCCCATGAAAAATGAAATGGAAGAAATAAACTGCAAGCTGCAATCTGTACCATTCGTCTCAAATATGTGATGTATGTGCTTTCCTAAAATGCCTTTAGTACAGTTTTCTATCCATGACCTGTATCTCCAGCCAAGCATTTCCTGGAGAGATGTTTGACCTGTGACATCAACATCCACTTTGTTCTTTCCGCCCGATTGAGGTTATGCCATCGAAACGTGCTATAAAAATTGTAACATTTTGGCGACTTCAGAAAGATGACTTTTCCAATTTGCTTCCTGCTCATAGAACATGAACCGCTGTAGATTTTTAGCCATTCTAAAGAAATTTAACCAAAAGATGACTGTTGGTTTATAACTGGCGCTGTCATCAAACGGACACATGAGTGATTGCCCTTCATCTTGCATACCACATAACTTATCTAAAAGCTAAGCTGGCATTATATTATTTACTACAAACTGTTGTAGAATATGCTCAATATCAGCATCCCAAACGAATTTGCTTTGTTTCTCTAACCACTCATGGTAAATTTCCACAGTATCGAGGTTTCCTACAAATGGCACACTCCTCTTTGCAATCAATTTTCGTGTAGATGATCATGTTTTGGTCTCACTGTTCTAGCTAGAGGTACATAGTAGACTCTTCACATTCCGCAGATGGGTTATTGTTTATGCAATATTTGTGTGCTGCCTTTTTGCCACAAGTCTATAGAGTTTTTCTTGTGTCTGTGCTGCCACTTTAGCTTGGTATCTTGTTTTCTACCCACGTGTCACATTTTATGTCACATGCGAGGTGACTTGTCCGAAATACATTGGCGTTATAAGTGTGCATGTATCTGTCAATTTAATAATATATAGAGATTTAGTTTTGCGTCGACTCTGCCATTTTTCATTAATTTGTTTTTGATTTGGATACTGCGTTGTCTTTGATATCCACTTGTTGCCATATCTGTTGCTTTTCAACTTCTTGCTCGCATGCGTATGCATGTAGATACATGTGGTCGACTCTCTCGTTTCACGGCAATTTAAATTGTTCTCTTAATCTAGGCTAAATGCATTGCACTAGCTTGGATTTGAGCATAATAATATATTCTGTAATTCATTTGATCTGACACGTTAAAGAATGGCATTTAGATATGGTTTTCAAGTCAGATACACCTTATTATTTATAATTGTGACCTTGACCTACACTTCAAGGACAAAGTGTCATTTAACATTCAGATCCGCATGGATGTCTAGAGAGATGGTATTCTACATGGATTAAGGATCATCTTGGTATATGCCATCCTTTAACAGCAGACCGGTCCCAAAATTCCAAAATTCCAAAATTTAAGAGGAGTTAAATGTGTCACCGAGGGAAAAATACTAACGCCGCAACGATCGCCGTTCAAAAACCTCAAACATATCAGGGGCCTAGTGCGCCATAACAGCGTTAGTTGGTCGGTCGTAAAACCTGTCATCTACGGCCACCTAATAGACACGTTTTATCTTAACCATGCATCTAGAATCTAAAACACCAAATACCAAAAATAATTCTTAATCTAAGAAATCATGCTAGTCAATATTTTGAAAGTAAGTTGACTGTAAGCTACTATTGCCTATGACAACAGCAGAACGCCTGTCAATTTCACATAATACTTTGAAACTAATTTGACTGGAAGGTGTTGCTGCCTATGGCAGCAACACCTTCCAATCAAATTAGTTTCAAAATATTAAACAGATAACATATATGTACAATGGGATTGGGCACAAGTTCTGTCAACTTAGATACGCCCTCTCCCTAGATAACGTATTTGATTGTAGTAAGATTTAGAGTAAGCAACTTCGAGGTTCATATGGCTAACCCAAGTGGCTTGCTATTACGACCGACCAAGAAACGCCTTTATGGTGCATTAGTCCCGCGGTCTGGAGGACGGGTCACCGCGCAAAATTATAGGATAGCGTCAAGGAAATAGGTTACCTAATAATAATAATATTTGCTTAAATAAGGATGAATCGCGAGAAGTCGCTAATTACTAAATACACCGCTTTCTCCGCGAAACGATGGCAAATTCAAACATTTGATATATATTTGTATTTTAAATATTTACGGGGTCTATTTTTGCATCTTTTTGGGCACAGTGTGTTCGTGTATAGATCTGTAAAAAGAATCTACGCTAAAAGGCTAGTATTGACCCTGAAGAACTCTTTTATAGACATGTTTCCGTGTATTAAATGTGTAGATCTATTTGCTAACGACCCTTAAATCTGAATTATCACGTTTAACGCTTCCACCTATCAATTCCCGCTATCCCATTCTCAACGCAATCATGCAGAAAACCAGTTGAACATTTTGAAATTAATTTGACTAGAAGCCGTTGCTTCCTTCGGCAGCACCGGCTTGCAGTCAAATTAATTTTAAAATATTGAAGCTTAATATCGTAAAGGATTTACTTTTTCAGGGATTTGTCGGTGAAAGGGTTAATAATAAATGCAAATTATCTAACGTACTATATAGGCCTACCCAGTTATGACACAATCAATGCAAACCAGACATAATCAAGTGGGCGAAATGCATCTATACCGCGTTATTGACACACATGTCCCAGTCTCGTGTCGCAGATAAAAATATGACCGCCCTGTGTCCCGGCCAACGCAGGGTGAAGGCAGTACTCACTAATGCGTTTGTCGATGTACGTCTGCGTATCGACATTAATGAAGGGACCCGATCTGTTGCTCAAGTATCTGACATAAACAAATACGCTGTCACTTACCAATATTGGTGCCGGAACACTGGATTTTTGTGCGCGTGCGTGCGTGTGTGTGTGTTCGATGTGTGTGCGTGTGCGTGGACATGTGCGGGGTGTGAGCGTGGGGTGGGTGGGGTGCTGGTTGGGCTGAGGGGGCAAACAAAGGGGCGAGGGCCACCATTGGGCCTTATGTATTTATCACAAGTATTATGGAAGCGGGAACGTCCCTCTGTCCCCGCCCCCAACCTAATTCCGCCTCCCATACGTGTCACGCCCCAACCAAAATGGCGTGAGTCCATAGCAATGAGCTATCACGACGAAACTGTCTGACCTTGAAATTTAGATGCTGGGCGCAAATTGCTACAATCGGTCCAAACATACGTTCAAAGTGTGCGCAGCTTAGCTTCGTAATGGATGAGTCCACGTTTAGCTATGCCACACCCATCTCTAGCTAAGCCCCGCCCACGCTTTGCCAGTGTAGGGATCGACCTAACCGTGAACTCCTGAATCTCAGTTTCCAGAAAATTAATCAGGTAAGCTGTTGAATATTTTGAAAATATTCAACAGAATGTTTATTAAATAGTAAAGAATACAATTCGGTCAACTGATAAACGCTTAAAATTTCCTGACGAACTTAGCTACGTCGTTCATGACGTAGTCCATAGTGCCGTCAGTCTACAAGTGTCGTAATTCACTATGACTTCATATACTTGATTGACAGATTGGATTCATCCATTGGCGGGGCGGGGATGGAAATGGATCCGCATATTCAACAATCCGATTACATGTCCCCCTCCCCCCTCCTCTCTCATTCCTTGTTTCCTAGCATATGTACATTGCGAAAACAACAACAACAACGACGACAACAACAGCAGCAACAACAACAACAACAGCAACAACAACACCAACAACAACAACAACAACAGTCAACCAGAACTTTCAACAACAACAACAACAACAACAACAACAACAACAACAACAACAACAACAACAACGACGACGACGACGACGACGACGACGACGACGACGACGACGACAACAACAGTCAACCAAAGCTCTCAATAACAACGTCAACAATGACAGCAACGACGACGACGACGACGACGACGACGACGACGACGACAACTACGACGACGACGACGACGACGACGACGACTGCTATAACATGGAACAAATGCTACCAGCCTACCCCCCGCAATCTATCATTAGGGTGAATATTAGTCAAACTGTACGGTTATACACTACGATTGGGCTAAACAGTTATATCTGTCTTAGGCGACAATCTGTGTTTGGGGACCAACGTGTAGCTATATGACTCTTTACGGTCTGTGTACCTTAGATCATTTCAACCCTCTACACCCTGAATTCCCAGAGTCACATTTTCAATGTAACTATACTGGTAAAAGCTGATGAATGTTTTGAAACTAATTTGACTGAGACCTCCACCAGCATCACGTCAAATTAGTTCAAAATATTAAACATAATATTTATTAAGATATAAATAATTTTGGTATTTTAGTATTTGAAATTCAAGGGCTTTGTTGAAAAGAGACACATCCTGAAACAGTCAGCCAG
>CM067359.1:101594832-101614832 GCA_034401795.1 Chaetoderma sp. LZ-2023a | reverse complement strand
GATATTGTTCGCATCTCGGGTTTCATACGACATAAAATGAATATCAATACGCTGACATTGTTAACTGCTTCAGCCGCGTATCCAACAGGTCCACGGCGGTGTACTAATCAATTATTTAGACTTTGTCTCTGCGTGAAATGTCAGTCTAATAAACCGAGCCTATTGTGGCTCATTTTTTCAGAGAATGGCGACACATCGGAAGAATTCGTTGCACATTTCTTGAAGTGGAAGATAATGGTTTTGAAATATTGATAGTGCGTAGTCCGTTCAATCCTGATCTGTGAAATCAACTACACGCAACGGCACAGACACCAGGCTGTTGGGAGTAGTGGCCGTTAGCTAATGGTAACACCTAGTGGGTGTCACCATTGGTCAGCGACCAGTACTCGCAATGGTCTGGTACGCATCACCCAGAACGAAATGTTCCGTCGAAGAGGAATCCTCTAGAGTTGACAATCACTTTATTCGCAAGTTCGGATGCTTTGACAACTTTGGTAGCACTGTAAAGCGGGGACACATCGCCTGTACAGTCAATCATATATATGTTGTTGCCTACTTTAGCATCTCCCGCCTTCCTTATTGGAAAAGTGGAATACTATTGTTTTGGCAATGACCTCGCCCGTCTGGTTGTGGGATCTATACCCGTAATAGGGCAATCCCGTTTTAGCTATGCTCCGCCCATCTCTAGTTAAGCTGCACTCACCCCTTCAAACGTGTTGGGATCAATCGAATCCCGGAACTCTTCGAATCACAATTTCCAGAAAACTAAACAGGTAGGCTGTTGAATATTTTGAAACTAATTCGACTGGGTGGGGTTGCTGCAAGATGTTCAGCATACTGTTTATTAATTAGTAAAGACTAACAATCCGTACAACTTGACGGACTATTAAGCGTTTAAGATGGACTAAATCACGACAATCGTGACGCAATGGAGGAAACCAGTTTTTGCTATTCCCAGCCCATCTGTAGCTAAGCTCAAACCACACTCCTCCGATGTTGGGATTGATCGATCCCAGAACTCCCTAACGATCAAAAATCATATGCTCATGGATGGAAAAATGGGCATTGCTCAAGACCATTAAATAGTCCGTTTTATGGCGGTCTTAACTATTAAAGAGTCAAGTTAACACAAGACGGGTTAAAGGGTTAATTATTGATTCAGATGATATCAATGGCATTCGTACAAAGATAATACCGTAATGGATGAATACTGTTTCAGCTATGCCCCGAATACCCCCCCCCCCCCCCCACACCAACCCCAGCTGTACCTAAGCTCTACCCACGCTATGCCCGTGTTGGGATTGATCGATCCATGCATTCTCTGAATCGCAATTTTCAGAAAACTATACATGTAAGTTGTTGAATATTTTGAAACTAATTTTACTGCCTGCTGCTGTTGCTGCCTATAACTTCATATGGGCCCAGTCAAATTAGTTTCAAAATATTCAACCGTATGTTTATTAAATAGTAAAGACATATAATTCTTACAAATTGTGAGATTATTAAGCGTTTTTGACGGACTATATCGCTTCATTTATGACGTAATTGATCATGGCGTCGACCTCTATGTGACGTAGTTGATTATGACGTCATATGATTAGATGAGAAACTAGTGTCATCAATGGACCTTTCCAGTTTTAACTATGCCCCGCCCATCTCTAGCTAAGCTCCACCACACCTCGCTCGTGTTGGGATCGATCGATCCTTGCTCTCACTGACTATTAATCTTCAGAAAACAATATAGGTAAGTTGTTGGATATTTTTAAAGCTAATTTGACTGAGCAAGAGCGCCCAGTCAAATTAATTTCATAATATTCAACAAAATGTTTAATAAATAGCAGACATACAATTCGTACAACGAGAGGGAGAGAGATCTGACCAATGGGAGAGAGAGAGGGAGAGGAAGAGGGGGGTAGGGACCAGGAGAGAGGGGAGGGAGAGAGGGAGAGCGAGAGAGGGAGAGCGAGAGAGGGAGTGAGAGAGAGAGAGCGAGAGAGAGAGAGAGAGAGAGAGAACTGACCAATGGGAATTGCGTCAATATCTCGGCCAGTGCTATTGATCATGCCGTGGGATGTTGCTCGGTATGTAGCCTTGAACGTTTGTGTGTTGATTCCTTTGCGAGACATCCAATATTATCGTGCTTAGATAAAATATCGATTTACAAGGTCGGGGTTTTATCGAACTGTATCCACGGTAGACACACCGGTCAAGGTCTCGACGATTTATTGTGAAAGATACCTGGATGCTATGGTCATTTAACCCTTTGACGGTATCAGGCCAGAAATCACAAATTATTTATGATGTGTGGAATAGTTTGTTCACATCACAATCAAAGCAAAATCAATTTCTCAGAATAAAGATTAGATCAGGACGAAAACGGTTAACTGATGCCGTGATGAGATGGTTGATCCAGCTTCGCTCTCAATGTAAAGTAACAACAGCTGACCTCAGCCCTTACTACTCTGATGTCAATATTCTATCTTTTATTGTGTCAATAGCACGGAAGCTCTGCCTATTTTTCCACAACTTTGTTACGACAGCACCATCTTCCACTAAATTTGTTGAAAAATTAACACCAGTTCATCTTTTAATTTAATTTGAAAATTTAAAATTTTGACATCAGAGTGAGTAGGGTTAAACAACCTTTCGTAAACATTGCTAATATGAGTTTTGATTCATAACTGGGTGGCCAGAAAGATATCTGATGGCGAAGAGAGCGACGACGAAAGTGATGACGAAGACAGGACTTATGCCATTTAAGAATTCACCATTAAATGCAAACATAAATCCAATGACCTCGCTTACGTGATGCCCAGTCGCCAATGCATCTGAACTTCGTTAGAGGATGTAGTATTCCTAAATTTGGAGATGGTAGCGAGGCATTTGGTTGAACACAAGACCGGGTTATCATCGCTGGCCTAGTTTATACAACAAAAGACCCGGGTCACTAAAATGCTATTTGTAAAAATTTTCGTATAACAATTACTGGTCCACCGTGTGCCTGCAAGCCTCTAACGACTCGTTACATAGAGAGCATCTCGTACTCGGGGCGGGATAGAGGACACGCCTATGAATTCTAGTTGAACTGCCTCGCCATATTCGCAATTACGACACTTTAAGACATGAAGAACGAGGTTGATATCTGGATAACAGACCATGCTGCAGATTTTTACAATACTTCCTGAACATTAGGGAATAGACCTTTCCAGTTTTAGCTATGTCCCGCACATCTCCAGCTAAGCTCCACCCACACGTCGCTTGTGTTGGGATTAATCCATCCGTAACCTTCTTGACTATCAATTTCCAGAAAGCTATCCAGGTAAACTGTTGCATATTTTGAAACTAATTTGACTAGGGTGATGTTGCTGCCAATAGCAGCAACAGCGCCCAGTCAAGTTAGTTTCAAAATATTCAACAGTATGTTTATTAAATAGTAGAGACATACAATTCGTACAATACAACATGTCGGACTATTAAGAGTTAAAGACGGGCCCAACATAATCATTTATGACGCCATATCACGTCAGATCATCGATGGATACTCGGTCCTCTGATAAGGTCCTCTGTTATATGTGAACAAAGAATCGACATTCAGAAACGTATAGTCTGTTAAGCATCTAACAGAAACACTGTGGTACTGACAGCAATAGTTATGCTCCTTTCATCTATTCATGCCTCTCTTTTCATAGTGCCTAGATAGGTCTTAGATGAACGCGAACAACATCGATCATAAAGGCTTCAAAGTTTTTCTCTTTCCTCTTTTTGAAAGATTTGGTAAACTTGCTAAACAATACCTAAAACGACAAGAATCGATCATTCTTTTCGGGAGTGGTTGATATTAACCGTGCTATATCTACATTCATTGCGAATCATTAAGAGTCCATGAGAAGAAATGTGAAATGAACGCTAAGAGAAACTGGGCAGGTGTGAAGCGATTTATGAACAGAAAATTACAAAAATTGGGATAATTGAAAGTGAAGTTTGGAGAAAATGTAATTGGAAAAGGTGAACTGATAAGCGCAGTATTAGATGAGGAAGTAGACACATTGAAAAGACAACATACATAAATGAATTACTTTAAGATAGATACTAAGCATCTCAATCAGCCGCATCCCGGTGAAGCGAAAATACAACATGAACCACTCACGAGTCTAGGCTGCAAAGCTGCATTTGCGAACCTGAACGTGTTTAGCGCACATTGCAAAATGCATGTATATGTGTTTCCCTATATACTTGTAATATGTCTGGATGTAAATAAATTGATTTGAATTGAAATGTGCTACAGCTAAATTATCAGGTTTATGGTATACTTTAGTATAGTATAGTTCAAGGTTTATAGTCTGCTCCACTTTCGTACTCAGCCGATCTTGCAGCTCTAGTAGCCAAGCTTCATATATAGCTTTATTCCGGCATTAATATCCATATTGCAAATTTCGTTTATATCATTTTGTGAAAAGATAATACAACTTAATTAGCCTTCTGCGAACAACCTTCATGTGCACAAAGATATAAAATAGGCGAGCTGCATGGTTGCACTGCAACCATATTTCTGGTTATCTTTAAAGGTAAACCGTTTACAAAATTTTGTGTGTGGGTAAACCGACAGGAAATGCATTGTCAGGGAACATAATGTTCACAATTTCCTGGTGACAGACCCACAAAACACCTCGATGTGAAAGGTGGCGGGGTGGGTGGGGTGGGTGGGTGGGAGAGGGTGCATCTCATTCCATCACCACTAATAGGTTCAACAGACAAATCCAAAAGTTGAGATCGTTCAACCACCATTAAAAGCCGCTATGAATAAGCTATTGCGTGTTTGACTAATGGCAAAAGATGATATTTAGTTTGCCTCTCACTGTCTGTCTGTTCACATACTATATTTTCCATTGGATAAGCTGAATGGTGGGTGGATGAATGAATGGATGAACTGATGGATGGCTGGATGGGCGGAGGGACGTACGGACATGCGGTCGGGCGGACAGATAGACGAATGAACGAACGAACGAACGAGCGAACGCAGGAACGGACACATGAGTGAATGAATGAATGCGCGAACGGACGAACGAATATTCTGAAATCAAGTTGACTGAAAGTTGTTCGTGGCCAAGCCAAGAACAACTTTCAGGCAAATGGTTTTCAAATTATTCAGCATGTCCAGAGTTATTGTCCATTTGGAATTATTTTTCCGGTAGCTTGCAGCAGTCATACAGTTTAAAATCTGATTATGGCTTTTGAACCTTGAGGAGTTGGCGTATCAGTCCATACCTCAATTTCATAGTAATCAGGCAAATACACTATTGAATAATTTGAAAGTAAGTTGACTGGAAGCTGTTGCTGCATTAGGCAGTACCAGCATCCATTCTAACTATACACCTGTGCAAAAGTTAAGCACCAGCAAAAACAATAGAACGTAGAAACATGATGGTACAACTAGGCTGCCATACTTTTTGTCCCCGCGTTAGCTGACATAATTCCAAGTACGAAATGCACATGCATGCATGACTTCACGCCGCTTGATGTCCGTGCGTGGCGGGAAACAGCACACGTGTTCAGTTATGTAAAAGTCCAGTTTGAGGTGTAGAACATTACATACAGATTTAGGCGACAAGATTAAGAATTTTGTGTTCATGACCGTGGTTTATTTGTACAGAGAGAATTAGCTCTTGATTGTGAACCGCTATGGCAAGACGAAGGTTAAGTGATCGTGTGAAATGGCAAATCATAGGCATGCATACCACTGGTATGTCATGCAGAGAGATTGGCAGACAGCTGAACATTAACCATACTGTAATCAGTCGTTTGATTGCAAAACATGGGCAAACTAACGAGGTGAAGGACAGGCCTAGATCTGGAAGACCGAAGAAGACTACTGCCCGTGATGATCGAGCCCTAGTACGCCTTGTTAGGAGATCTCCATTCACCAACAGCAGAGTGCTCAGCCAGCAATGGGAAACGCGCAATAGAGTGTCAATGTCTACCGTCAAAAGGAGACTGTATGCTGCTGGCATGAAAGCTAGGAGACCTGTCAGACGCCCTCTCCTCACTGCACACCACAAAGAGGAGCGTCTGAGGTGGTGCAACGAAAGAAGACACTGGAACATGAGATCCTGGAGACGGGTACACTGCTCCGATGAAAGTCGGTTCCTGCTTCATGCCACAGATGGTCGAACTCGTGTATGGAGGTCCAGACGCACGGCGTACGACCAACGTAACATCATGGAAGAAGTTCCATTTGGTGGAGGTTCCGTTATGATATGGGGGTGCATCTCATTTGATTGTAAGCTGGATCTGTTGACTGTACCTGGAACACTAAATGGACAAAGATATCAAGATTCCATACTGGATAGAGTTGTGGTCCCTCATTTTGTAAATCATGCACCTGGAACCCACCCTATATTCATGGATGACAACGCCCGACCACATCGTGCTAGAGCTGTGCATGAATACCTCCGCCAGAATGCCATCGAAACCCTACCATGGCCAGCAAGGAGCCCTGACATGAACCCTATTGAGCATATCTGGGACATTCTGGGAAACATGGTGAGAAGGAGGGATCCTCCTGTACAGAACCTACAGGAATTAACAGACGCACTCCATCTTGAATGGCAACGAATACCACAATGGCGTATCAGTCGGTTGGTGACCAGCATGAGACGTCGTGTCCAGGCCGTCATCCAGGCACAAGGTGGATATACCCGGTATTAATAATGACAGTCTCAAACTCGTGCACAGATGTTAAACTTCGTTTTCAGACACCATTAATGACAATCTAGCCACGTGTGTCAACTGTAGGGCAATAGTTGTCAGTTGTGTCAACGTAACCATATTCAGGCCTCGTTTTCAAGTTCAAACAAAAACATACAGTGTTTCCCCACCATCATAATCAGCATTCCTCTAGTTGCATTATTACCTCTTGCACTAAGATGGATGGGTACATACATGTTTATGCTATTGCTTTCTTCATAGCACATGCATATACCGTCGCATGTGCGTAAAAATAGGGTGGTGCTTAACTTTTGCACAGGTGTATAGTCTCGAAATATTGAATATCTTAATCTGAAAATATACAACATAATATTTCCTAACCCTACTTGTGTGACTAACGCTTCAAAGCACTCAGAAGGCGACTTAAAATCAATTAACCATTTCATGGTCACAATCTTTCAGGAAAATTAAAATTCTTAACAGGATGTGAAGTCAAGAAAAGTCCAGCTTTCCGTTAGCACGTGTTCGTTTGCAAGTCGAGTGAAGAGTATTTTAGAAATTTACCACTGGAATGACTGCCTCGGTTACCGAGCCAGTTATTCCATTGGTGAATTGTCAAAAAAACTCTTCTTTCTGCCTGCAACTGGACAATCCTCACGATCACCGCAGAGTCCCTTTTTGAGTAGTTTGAACATTGTAAAGATGGGTTTAACCTTCAGAAATTTATTTCATCTGGTCTGTCTGATTGGAACAGAAGTGGTGGTGTCGCCAACGTTTCTGCCTGAACGACTGAACGAATGAATGAACGAACGAGCGAACGAAGGAATGGGCGAATGAAAGAATGAATGAATGAGTGAACGAGCGAACGAACTAACGAACGAACGGACAGACGAACGAACGAATGAATGAAGGAACGAGCAAACCAACGAACGAAAGAACGGACAAATGAATGAATGAATGAATTTTCACCCAGACCTCTTTACAAGGTATGTTGGGACGTTTCTGTATTCCACCGTAATCTGTGGACAGTAAGTATATATTCTACAATGTGCTGATATCAAGAATGAATGAATGGATGAATGGATGGATGGATGGATGGATGAATGAATGAATGAATGAATGAATGAATGAATTAATAAATGAATGAATGAATGAATGAATGAATGAATGAATGAATGAATGAATGAATGAATGAATGGATGGATGGATGGATGGATGGATGGATGAATGAATGAATGGGTGTGTGGGTGGCTGGGTGTGTGGGTGTGTGGGTGTGTGACTGGATGTATGGATGGATGGGTGGATGGATGGATAGATGAATGGGTGGATGGATGGATAGATGGATGGATGGATGGATGGATGGATGGAGGATGGATGGATGGGTGGATGGGTGGATGGGTGGATGGGTGGATGGGTGGATGGATGGATAGATGGATGGAAGAGTGACTGACTGACTGACTGAATGAATGAATGAATGAATGAATGAATGAATGAATGAATGAATGAATGAAGGGCTGTGAGTGTGGCTGGGTGTGTGTGTGTGTGACTGGATGTATGGATGGATGGGTGGATGGATGGATAGATGAATGGGTGGATGGATGGATAGATGGATGGATGGATGGATGGGTGGATGGGTGGATGGATGGGTGGATGGATGGATGGATGGATGGATGAGTGACTGAATGAATGAATGAATGAATGAATGAATGAATGAATGAATGAATGAATGAATGAAGGGCTGTGAGTGTGGCTGGGTGTGGGTGTGTGTGACTGGATGTATGGATGGATCAGTGGATGGATGGATAGATGAATGGGTGGATAGATGGATGGATGGATCGATGGGTGGGTGGGTGGATGGATGGATGAATGGATGGATGGATTGATGGGTGGTTCCGTGCGTGTATGGATGGGTGGTTGGATGACATGATGGATGGATGGATGGACGGATGGACAAACGAACGAACGAATGAATTTACACCCAGACCTCTTTCCAAAGTATGGGGATACGTTTCTGTACCCCACAGTTAGAGTATACATTATGTACATGAGGATAAATATCCAAATATCAGAAAACATTTATAGTTAATATATACATATATATTCAATTTTATATTTTCTAGATATTCGGCTGGATTCCTTAAGAGTAAGCTGATTGGGGTGGGTTGCTTCCATACCATACCGCACCCTGCCCCCTCCCCCAGTCAGACCAGTCCCCAATGGAACTTTCCAGTGTATCCATCCATCATATTACGTTATAATCAACTACATGATGCATAGGATGAGGTCATAATGAATGATGTAGATAAATGTTGTCACGAACGCTTAATTGATGACGGACTATGCGGTATTTTACTGTCTTTACTATTGAATAAACATTATTTTGAATATTTTGAATCTAATTTGACCGGGCGTTGTTGCTGCCATAGGCAGCAACAGCGCACAGTCAAATTGGTTTCAAAACATTCAACAGGTTACCTGTATAGTTTTCGGGAAATTGGTAGTCAGGGAGGCCGGTGGTCGATCGATCCCAACACAGACGATGTACCGGTGGAGGTAAGCAAGAGATGGCCGGTGTATTATATATATAATTAATCAATTGAATGGAAAGTGTTAAGAACTGATTGAGGTCACTGACCCTACTGGTAAATTAGTGATATGCATAGCTCTATTTGCTGCATTCTGGGTAACAAGGATTACAATAAGGCGAGAGAATATAGTGTACCAACAGAAAGACTTAAGGGTTCCAGTCAACTCTTCCTGAACTCTTCAGTCGCACATCTACTGATTAAGGTTTATCAATTTATGAATGTGTTTCCACAGCTGCTTTCTACTTCTTTTACGTGAACTATATACAGGACAGCTGTTAATTATTTTGAACCTAATATGAATGCCACAGGCAACAACAGCCTCCAGTCATATTAGTTTGAAAATATTTAACAGACTATTCCACACATCATAAATAATTAGTGATTTCTGGCCTGAAAGCATCAGCTGGGTAAAGATTAATGACCATCGCATCCTGCTCCCTTTCCCAATAATTCGGCGATCCCTTGACCGGGTTGTCTACCTTGGCTAAGGTTCAATAAAACGCCGACCTTGTATATCCGATGTTTCTATCAGCATGGTAATATTGGATGTCTCGTAGAGGAATCAACACATAAACGTTTCAAGGTTACGTACCGATCAACATCCCACGACATGATCAATAAAACTGACGGCATCCCTATTAGTCAGATCTCTCCCTCCCTCCCTCCCTCCCCCTCTCTCTCTCTCTCTCTCTCTCTCTCGCTCTCTCTTTCTCTCTCTCTCTCTCCATCCCTCTCTCTCTCCCTATCTCTCTTCATCTCTCCCCCGCCACCCCCTCTCCCTCTCTCTCTCCCTCTCTCGCGCGCATGCGCGGATGCGTGCTCCCTCTCTCTCCCTCTCTCTGCCCATCTCTCCCCCATTCTCTCTCTCTATCTCCCTCTCTCTCCCCATCTCTTCCCCCCGCCCCATCTCTCTCTCTCTCTCTCTCTCTCTCTCTCTCTCTCTCTCTCTCCCTCTCTCTGCCCATCTCTCCCCCATTCTCTCTCTCTATCTCCCTCTCTCTCCCCATCTCTTCCCCCGCCCCATCTCTCTCTCTCTCTCTCTCTCTCTCTCTCGCGCGCGCAGGACGCGTGCGCACACACCACACACGCGTGCTCCCTCTCTCTCTCTCTCTCTCCCCCCCATCTCTCCCCCACCGCTCCCTCTCTCTCTCTCTCTCCCTTTCTCTCTCTCCCTCTCTCTCTCTCTCTCTCTCTCTCTCTCTCTTGGTCTCTCTCCCTCGTGCGGGCGCGTGCGCACACACATGTGTGCTCCCTCTGCCCCTCTCTATCTCCCCCATCCCTCCCACCCGCTCTCCCTCCCTCCCTCTCCCTCTCTCCCTCTCTCTCTCTCCCTCTCTCTCGCTCTCTCTCCATCTCTCTCTCTCTCTCCCTCCCTCTCTCCCTCTCTCTCCCTCCCTCCTTCCCTCCCTCCTTCCCTGCCTCCCTCCATGTCTCCCTCTCTCTCCCTCTCTCCCCCTCCCTCCCCCTCCCCCACTCCCCCTCCCTCCCTCTCCCTCTCTCCCGCTCTCTCTCTCCCTCCCTCTCTCTCTCCCTCCCTCCTTCCCTCCCTCCTTCCCTCCCTCCTTCCCTCCTTCCCTCCCTCCCTCTCTCTCCCGCCTCTCCCCCTCCCCCTCCCCACTCCCCCTCCCCCCCTCCTTCTCCATCTCCCTCTCTCTCGCTCCCTCTCCCTCACCCCCTCTCCAAATTAATGACTCCAGTTTCTCAGCCAGTCATATGACATCATAATCAACCACGTCACATAGAGGCTGACGCCATAATGAATTACGTCATAAATGATGCCATATAGTCTGAACCACTTAATAGTCTGACAAGTTGTAATAATTATGTATACTATTTAATAAATATTCTGTAGAATATTTTGAAAGTATTTTGACAGGATGCTGTTGTTGCCTAAGTTAGAAACAAGGCCAAGTAAAATTAGTTTGGAAATATTCAACAGGATGTTTAGTAAATAGTAAAGATGTACAATTCGTCCAACTAAAGGACTTTTAAAAGTTCACGACGGACTTAGATATGCCATGCATTGTGCATTTTGATAGTGACGCCAGCCCGCACATGACATAATTTATTGTGATATAATATACTTTAGTGACAGATTGGGTTCATCATTTCTCGATCTGCTCATGTTTTCACGCAGTAGACGTACACACGCACGCTCACGCGCATCCATGAGCACGCACATACTCACGCGGACAAGTACGCACGCACGCATGCAAGCAAGCACGCAAGCAAGTACACACGCACACGCACACACGTGCGCACGTACGTACGCACGCACGCGCGCACACGCGCACGCACACACTTCATGATGGTATGAAAATTGCGTTTGACGGTTTGTGACTATTTCCATATAGTTGCAAAATGAGTTCAGACTCTCTTGATAATACGTCAATACCAGCTAATTTAATTTTCAATCTTCCTATATTTTGACACACACATACGGTGACATTTACTCGCCAGCACTAAGTGCTTCATTCAGCGTGTAGACATTGAGGACTAAACCTTTCAAATTATGAGTTTGTCATGTCTGTGGAACATTTGAAAAGGACTAAGTCTACTGTCGCTGATCCAACACCAATAGATGCCATTGATTTGAAATGCGATAGGATGTGTTGAACAAATTGTAGATTTTGTTGAAATTATTCGAATGGTTGAAATTCAAAATTCAAAGAAATCGAATCAAATTAAAATACATTTATCTATGGAAATTCATAGCAATGTGGGGATTCATTTCACCCATTCCACCGCACAAATGGGCATGTAATGATATTGGATAGAAATTTCAACAGAATCATGGATACGACAGTCCAAATAAACACCTGCTCCTGTCAACAATTAATCAAGAACATCCTTCCAATGGATGCATCCAATCTGTCCAATCTGGATTAATCTACTTTTAGCTATGTCCCGCTGTTCCTCTCACCCACACACACACACACACACACACCCCACACCCCACCACCACACATGGGTATGGACTTATAATGCATAGAGATTTAAACAGAAACATCCACACGACAGTCCTATCCAAATAAACCCATGCTCCAGTCAACTCCCTAAAACTTTGCCAGGAATATTACTCAAGAACATCACTCCTATGGATGCATCCTATCTGTGATGCAATGGATGAGTCCAGGCTTAGCTATGCACCAGCCATCTGTATCTAAGTTCCAATCACGCTATGCTATGCTTGTGTTGTGCTCGATCGAACACTGAACACGCTGAATGTCATTCTCGATAAAACTATACTGCCTAAGGTAGCCACAGTCAACAGTCAAATTAATTTCAAAATATAAAATAGAATGGTTCTTAAGTATAAAACATACAATTCGTACACATGATGGATTTGTAAATGTTCGTGACGTAGTTATTTACGTACATCTTTCATTACGCATTTTAATTGTAACATCAGCCTACATGTGACGTAAATAATAATAATAATAGCATTATATACTTGAGTGACAGATCGGATCCATTCATTATAACCAATTACGCCACATGTTCTGGTTTCACAATCAAAATGACGTAGCACCATTGCGATGACAACATGGCAACGATCCGTCACGAAATTATATGAATTGTATGTCTCAGATGAATTTACAATTTATTAAACATTGTGTTGAAATTTTTAAAACTAATCAGACTGTGAGATTTTCCAACCATGGGTAGTACATTTTGTTTCGAAATACCCAATAGATTATATGTATAATTAATTTTAAATTGGGATCGCAGAATTCAGGATTCGAAGTGTTAAAATGAATTCAAATGGGAGTACAATGTGGGCGGAGCTTAGGGCGTGGAATAGCTTGAAATGAATCCCAATTATCCCTCTATTGAGAAAGCCAGTGTGTTTATAATCATAAACCATATGAATGTATTCCTATCAACGAAATCATATCTCAACCTCGCCCATCTCTTAAGTGCCCGACTGCTGCAAGCTATCAAGGATGGCGAAGTGTTATAACACATTAGTATGCAACTAATTAGAACCTTTGTTTATTCTTCATTTCTTGATTACGTCCGCAAAACTCCTGAGTCCTATTTCTAGAAACGGTTTCCTCGAGCCAAGGGGACTGTTGGCTTTAGGAAACGCAATACACGTAACATCTCCCTTTTCTTCTTAGACACATCTTATATCATTAATTTTGTATAGTGATATTAATAAAGTAAGATATTAAGAATTACTGTGTGTCATTATAACAGCAACGTACCAATGATGATATGATGTTAACTGTAAGTCTTTGATTCTAAGTTTATCATAATTATAAAAGTCATTTCAACGATGTGCATAATTATAAATGTCATTTCAACTATATCGCACTGGCCTGGTGATGACACGGTCCTGACGAGTACTGAGAGGTTGTGAACCAATTACTGGATCTGGATCCGGAGCCGGATGATCACGATTGTCTGGTAGATGAGTCTCGTCATCAGGAAGATCCAATGTCATGAATGCATCACCGACTGGCTGTTCTGTTGAAATACCACTATGCGAAATGCGGAGATGACAACGATTTCGTTTGTATGTTCCGTTATCAGTTCTTACAATAAATGATCTCGGCTCCCGGCATTTGGCTGTAATAATATCTGAAGACCGTTTCATTTTCTGATCTACCTTCCTCACCTTACCCAATGGTGACCACTTAGGATTAAGATTCTGTGGCAACGTTGGCAAAGTGGTTCTTAACTGGCGTCCCATTAACAACTGAGCTGGACTAGCATATGTTTCCTCGATTGGTGTTGCTCAGTAACTGAGAAGTGCTAGGAATGGATCAGGCTGTTTGAGAATTTTCATGGCTGTTTGAACTGCACGTTCCGCCTCCCCATTTGATTGTGGGAAGTACGGACTTGTTGTAATGTGTTCGATACCATATTGGTTCTGAAACGCATGGAATGTTGATGTGACGAACTGAGGACCATTGTCTGTTACTAGAACTTCTGCTATTCCGTAATGCGCGAAAGCACACTTTAGCCTATTGATAACGCTTTCACTGGATATACTAGAATTATGTATAATCCCTAAATAGCGAGAAAAGTAATCGCCAATGACCCAAACTGTTGTTGTTTGACGTTAAACAAATCTGCTGCGACTTTCTGCCATAGGCGCGGGTGTTGTTAGGAGTGGTCCCTGCGCTGATTTGGTAGATTTGTTTGACAAAATGATCAAGAAGATACTTTGTTGTTCACCTCATCAATGATTGTGGGCCACCATACTGAGTGGTTTACCCGCTCTCTACATTTAATAAGACCCTGATGGCCCTCATGGATTCGATCAAGTATGTCTGCTCTCATCAGCTCAGGAATGTCGATTCTGCTACCGTAGACTAACAGACCATTAATCTCACTGAGGCGATCTCGACCTGCATAATAAGCACGTATGTTATTTGGAATGTCTTTTGAATAGTCTGGCCAACCATATCGCACATAGTTAATTACAGTTTTTAATGTAAGATCTGTTTCTGTTTCAATTTTGATTTTGTTTAATTTCTGGTCTGAAACCGGCCATGGTGTTGTGTCTCCTGTTCAAGGTTATCACAATCTGAAGTTTGTAATGGACTACGTGTCAATGTGTCTGCTATGAGTAGTTTCTTTTCAGCTACATGTTCTGCAATTGGATTGAATCGCAAAAGTCTCATAAGTAGTCTTTACGATTTATGAGTGGAACGAGGGGTTGTCATCAGTTAATATCTTGAATGACTCAAGACCACATGCCCTGTAGGTGGAGCTTAGAATACACCTCCCGTATCCTCTGCGTGTCGTAAGAGGCGACTAAAGGAAGTAAGGGTGAGGTGACCCTGACAGAAACCTCGAGTGCTGAAGACGGAGGTTCCAGGCCGCACGGCGCACTCTAATAAACCATGGATCCACGCACTTAACGCTTATGATCATGTCGATAGTCACTTACAGGACTGGCGGTATGATCAGTGAACGAAAAGAGGAAGAAGACTCAAGACCACAGAGATATCTAGCGAATTTCTTACATGACCAGACCGATGATAAGCATGCTTTGTCAATCTGTGAAAAACGTTTCTCTGAATCTGTCAATGTCCGTGATGCGAACGCAACTGGTTTCCAGTAAGATCCATGTTGTTGCATGAGAGCAGCTTCGATACCGTACTGACTGGCATCCGCACTTACCATGGTAGGTTTATTTACATCGTATAGTGCCAACACAGAAGCACTACTAATCATTTGTTTTACAGTGTCAAAAGATTTTTGTTGAGATGGACCCCAACTCCAGGAGGTTTTTATTTTCAAAAGTTCGTTAAGTGGTTGTAATACATTCGACAAATCTGATATACACCAGCCTAAATAGTTAATCATTCCCAAAACTCGTCATAGTTCTCTGACATTTTGTAGGTGGCTCTAAGTCTATAATAGCCCGTATTTTGTCTGGAAGAGGACTAATGCCTTTGGAATTTACTTTGTGTCCTAAGAGATCTATCTCTTTCTGACGAAACAAACATTTGTCTTTGTTTAGTTTTAACCCAGATTGTCTAATCCGCTTAATTGCTGCTTCTATACTCCTATCATGCTCTTCGAGTGTCGATCCATAAATGAAAATATCATCAATGTAAACTGAAACTCCATCTAAGCCTTCTAGAAGGTCTGTCATCTTACATGAAAATATTTCACATGCGCTGGAAATTCCGACTGACAATCTTAGGAATCTATATCTACAGTTTGTTGTGATGAATGTGATAAGTTTACGACTTTCTTCATCAAGTGGGATTTGATCAAATCCGCTGGTAGCATCCAGTTTCGAAAAATAGTTAGAGCGTGACATTTTAGGTAGAACACCATCTGACGTTGGTAGTAAGAATTGTGCTCGCTTAACAGCTTTGTTGAGTTGTCTTAGGTCAACACAAATACGCACCTGGCCAGTTGGCTTAACAACAGTCACTTCTGGCGCACACCAATCAGATTGTTCAGTGACCTTCTCAATCACACCCGCATTTTCCATACGCTGTAACTCATCACTAACTTTCGTTAGCAATGGAATTGGAACGCGTCTTGCTGCATGCACTGCATAAGGTGTAGCCTCGTCTCGAAGAGATATGTGCACTGGATCACCTTTTAGAATGCCGATGCTTCCAAATATGTCTGATTCAATGTGATCTAGTCTCTGAATTAAACCCATCTGCACTGCTGCTGTGCGACTAAGCAGATTTTGAGCAATCTTTCCTGTTATTACATAGATTGGAATAGTAAATGTGTCTTTTATGTGATGAACGTTTGCTATGAAATATCTTTTGCAATCTATGCTCCCACAAGGGCTTTGAAGCACTGTATTTGACTGATTTAATATTGGCTTTGGCTGAATACTATTAAATGTGTTATCTGATATAACCGTAACATCCGCTCCAGAATCGATTTTAAAGTTAATTGACGTATCGTCTCTTTGTAAATTAACCTGCCAGGCTGGCTCTGTGTGATCAACATTTTTTAGATTGACACTTGATCCAAGAAAATAATATTCTGGTTCACATTGTAGATTACTGTTCTGAGTCCCGCTTACATTGGCACCAGTAACTACATGTAACATTTTTGTATGACAGCAGACGGCGTAATGACCACCCTTGTGACATTTTCGACATTCAGCACCTATTGCCGGACATGAATTTCTAGGAATGTGTTTACGGTTGCAGCGGGAACACCTGTGTTGTTATGAAGTATCACGATAATTTGCACGATTTTGGTAGCCATGATGAGACTGAGATGGACTATGTCCTGTGTATTTATTTTTGGGCCGCGCTCCCCGGTGCACATTACTACTAGCGCTTGATTTTCTCGCAATCGAATCCAGTTCCATACGCATATCGGACGTTGAATTTAGCGGTGTTGTACACGTATTTTGTTCTTTGCACTGTCTGCTTATTTCAATTGCTGTTTGCAATGTTAAATCTGCCTTCATTTGAAGACGTTGAGAAACCGATTTATCCATTAATCCAATCACTAATCTGTCCCGTATTTGCTCCTCTTTACTTTGAGCAGTCACAGTGTTCTGACAGGTCATACAATTTACGAACAAACGCCTCGACTGTATCATTCGAGTTCTGAAGGCATTGATGGAATTTAACTCTTTCAAAAATGATGTTTCGTTTGGGCACAAAATGTTCATCAAATTTTGACAATACTAAGTCAAAGTTGTTTTTGTCCGCTTCTTGAGTAAATGTGAATGATTTGTATATGCGGTTCTGCTTCTGGACCCATGGAATATATATATATATAAGAACTTACTTGCACCTCTCCCTCGTCAGCGTGTAATTTCGTGGCGAGACGAAAACGACAGAAACGCTCTTTCCATTCTGGCTATTCTGACGGCTTGGTGAATGACAGGCATTCAGGTGGTGAAAACTTCGGCATTTCGGTAATTTAATATTAAACTTTTTATTTATTCCTGACACTATATCAAGGATGGCGAAGTGTTATAACACCTTAGTATGCTACTAATTAGAAAATTTGTTTATTCCTCATTTCTTGAATACGTCAGCGAAACTCCTGAGTCCTATTTCTAGAAACGGTTTCCTCGAGCCAAGGGGACTGTTGGCTTTAGGAAATGCAATACACGTAACACAAGCCATGAGACGAAAATGTCCATGGACAATAACTCTAAACCTACTGAATATATTGAAAACTATTGGACTGAAAATTGTTGGTGGCTTAGCCAATTTAGCAGGCAGTCAGTTAATGCACGTACAAGAAGTCACTACATCGATGTAAACTTAAATGACGTGTTTCAAGGGTTAATCAGTGAACCTACCAAGATTTCGATATCCATGTAACTATTCAGATACTTCTGTTGAATATAAAGAAACTAATTTGATAACAAGAAACTGCTGCTGTAATAGCCACACACTCATGTAACCAAGAACAATTTAATTAATTAGCCAATGAATTGTTCCAAACAATTGGCAATCGAACATGTGGGTAGATTTCTTTTATTAATAATAATATATTCATAGATATATTTAAAAAGGCTATAATATCTAAGCCATCCATATTCGTACATTCTCCAAATTAACGTTACGCTAATAGTGCATTCGATTTTCAGATTTCTACGTACATAAATAGAATCCATGGACGGCATTGTGCTCTGATAAATTAATAACGCATGAACGGCCGGCCTGTCTATGAACAGAGTAGAGGTATGGTGAATGATGTGCTGGTCTGGTTGTATACCTCTTGACAGGTAATTTTTGCAGTAAAGGAAAAATAATACTTAGGTTTTTTTTAATCGGTCCCATAGGGCCTAGGAAAGAAATTACAATGTATGGGCCTTGGAGAATTTATTTCTGAGCTCTATAAATTTGGGCTTTATGCGTTCATTGAAATTAAGGGTAGGCCTGATAAATTTGCGTTTTTCAAGATGCGGTTGTGTCAGGGAAAATACACAGAAATATAGAAATATGATTATTTACCGATATATCAGCAATTTTGTGTGGTGACGTCATCGTGATAAAATCCGATATGGCGTACATTTTTTCTTGGTTTCCATCCACATACAAGTATGTAAAGTAAACTAAGAAACTGATAAATTCGTTGTACGATTTTCTTATACATGCAAATATGGAACTTTAACGAAGATCCCAGTTTTCTGATTGTGATTTAAACGGAGACGTATTATTCTGGGGAATGAAAGTGAACTAGTCAGACAGAATTTGACCTAACTCTAAAGCAGTAAGTTATTTCAAAAGATAGAAGAAAACTGGCGCACGTCGATGATGCCATGATAAGTGGGGTTCGCTAAAAAATAATTATCATCTGCTTGATCCCACTCGGTGAGGATTCTGGGAAACCATTCGGGAGGGCTTAAACAACAATAATTGAGGCGAGTGTTCGTATATCATCTGTATGGGGAACATAAACATTGGCCATGCCCTTCCACAATTCATTCAATAAATTATGTTTCATCAAAACATGACCTAAGGCATAATAAAGAGAGAGAGAGAGAGAGAGAGAGAGAGAGAGAGAGAGAGAGAGAGAGAGAGGGGGGGAGAGAGAGAGTGACAGAGAGAGGGAGGGAGAGGGGGAGGGAGGGAGGGAAGGAAGGGGCGGATGGAGGGAGAGAGAGCCAGAGAGCGAGAGAGAGAGAGAGATAGAGAGAGAGAGAGAGAGAGAGAGAGAGAGAGAGTGAGAGAGAGAGAGAGCGAGAGAGAGAGAGGGAGGGAGGGAGGGAGGGAGGGAGGGAGGGAGAGAGCGAGAGCGAGAGAGGGCGGGAGGGACGGAGAGAGAGGGGAGGGGAGGGAAGGGAGGACGGAAGGAAGGGAGGGGGGGAGGGAGGGAGGGAGAGAGAGAGAGTGAGAGAGAGAGAGAGCGCGGAGATATAGTGAGAAATAGAGTGAAAAAGTGAGAGTGAGAGAATAGGAATGAAACAAAGGATAGTGAATAGGAGAAAAAAAATCAGTCCCTGCCACATAGCCAAGTGTCTGATTCGTTTTCTAACACGCAATGATGGATTGGTTAAGAGAAGAATAAAATGGCAATTCTATTAGACTGGTGATACAGGATCAGATTGCTTATAATGGGTGTGTAACTTAATCCACACTAACATTTGGAATGAAAAAACGCAGAAACCCTTACATCGAAAGAAACCTGTAATTCCATGTTCAACTATTCACAATTAGTCTGAAATGCAAAAGAACATTTCTGTGAAAAAGTTAAGGAAAAATTGATCTAATTTTTTTATTAGTATACCCCAGCATA